>VZTT01000159.1:56864-89333 GCA_013400855.1 Buphagus erythrorhynchus
TCAGCCTCGTGGGCCGTGCTGTGGCTGCTCCCGTGGAGCCTGTGCAGGGAAGCTGGAGCACCCACGGTCTGGCACCGCTGTCCGAGATCCACTTGGCCAAATTAACACAGCTCCGGGGCTTCCCACCTGTGGTCCCTGCACCTCCTCTCGCTGAGGCCAAGCCCCTCTCCCACCCTGCTCCCTCACTGTGCCTCGGGGAGCAGAACCACCCTCGCTTCATTCCCAGGCACATGGTGGAGAAACAAGGTTCAGTGGCACAAAGGGAAGATGATGGGACAACTGGAAAGGTAGAGAGACAGGCATCCGAACCTAGTTTACCTCCAGCAGCTCACAGAATCAGAAACTACTTATCTTCTATAGGAAACCAGGTAACATCCACATGGAAATAAGCCATTTTCAGAGCATAAGAGGGGTAGCACAGGGTTTTTCCCAGTTGTGCTTTACATCTTGTAGATCATACTGCTTCCTGCTTTTCCACTGTAGAATGAGGAAGACATAAATCAGAACATCATTATTACTAACACAAAAGATTAACAGTCTTAAAACAAGTTCTTTAAAATATACAGTGTGTCAATAAACTGTAATTTAAAAAATAAGTCACAGACAAAAATAGGTAAGAGAGTTAAAATAACTTGAATCTGTTTTTCTCCTAGCATGGAGAGGTTTGATAGAGGAATTTGGGATTTACAGAGTGCTTTGGTCTGGTGAGCCCGTGGTGATTTAAATCCCTTCTGGTCCCAGCAGCTCTGAGTACTGAACAGGTGAATCGTCCTAGACACAGAAATTAAAATTTCTGGTTCATGCTCATGGCAGCTGCAGCCTGAACACAAGTAACAGAGCACCCTTTGGTCCAAGCAATTAATGGTACTATTTGTTTTCTAAGAAAGAGGACACGCAAATGTTCCAGCTCTTGTTTCTAAGTGAGAAGATTTGATTAGCACCAATATTTACAGGACAGCTTTTGCTACCTGGGGTACTGTGCTTGGACAGCATACAGGGATACCAAACTAAATGCTTGCTGTGGAAGAGCTCAGAAACAGTATGGTTTTAACATTAAAAAATAAGTCCATACTGGATTTCTGAATTCCAAGACTTAAGAGAGAGGGATTAAAAAAAACCCCAATAATAAAAACAAACCCCAAAACTCCAACCACTTAAGAAAATCCAAACCATTAAAGAACCCACAACAAAGCATTTTGCACTGGAGACACTAGAGAGAATCTCACTTAAAAGCAGCTGCCAGTGCTGAACAGTATTTGTCTCAATGCACTGTACTCAGCAGACTGGATAATTTCAGTGGTAATTCATCGTTTCCCCTCATCATAATTATCTCTTGACATATTCCATAGGTAAGAAGCAGGAACATGTTTAACTCCATTTTTTTACATCTCCCATTCTGTAAGAGTATTTCAGTAGAAATCCTACGATAAAATAACTGCACAGCACACGCCCAGAGCAGTAACCACACTCTCTGCCTTTCACACCTAGAGACTTAAAATCATCTCTTCTTGCTTGTGCTTTTTAAGTTTCTTTAGAAATGCCACCTTTAACATCATAACCTGGCAGCTTATCTGCATTTGTGCAGCATTGAAGCTGCTGCCCCAGATCCAAGAATGAATAATTTCAGCTAGTCAAAGATCATTAACTTAGCAACTTTTTTTCTTGTGCATTCTGTTGAAAACACTCATCAGTAAACAGGTCAGCTTCCGCCCTCAGTAAATTTGTAAGGCAGCAAAAACTCAGAGTGCAAAGAAAAGCTAAAGAAAACAATGAGGAGCTTCAGCTCTTCTGAGAAAGCTGGAATACTTAAATGAAAATTGCTACTATATGTGAATAATATACTAGTATAATAAATTGTTCAGATAGTGCTTGCCTCCTGAATTAATCAGCTTTCTTGAGACTTGAGAAACTACCCCACTGAGTTTACTGAGCTAGAGAGAGAGACTGGTATAACACTAACAGAGTCCTAAGCTAGACAGAATCCCTCCCCAGTGGCTATTTCACAGCAAGAGCTGTGAGCCTAATAACCTTGAAGATGACAAATACCCTCTTAGCTGAACCCAAAGAAGCCTATAAGTGTAACCCTTGGTATCCCCCCTAACCCATGCAGCAGCAGTGGGATGGATCTCTAGCAGAGGAACATGAAATTCAGAGCAGCCCCTGACCCAAGCTTTCCAACACATGAGCATAGCCTGTTAACCAGTCACCAAACCTGCTTTTGGCTTTGGTCTAAAAAAAGGATTTAATTCTGTGTATCACAGATGACATCAGAAAGGCAGATTAGGAAAGCACACTAGTGCTCCCCCTACAATGTGTTTTTTAGAAGGGGGGTGGCCCAAGCCATGTCCTCCAATTTCAATCTCATAGTTCAGGATATATAGGGATTCTGGTTTGTTCCCTTATGAAGACAGGAATCTTACCTCAACATTTGGATCCAGGGCCAGACTCAGGGTCACTTCACGGAAACGAAGAGTCTCAGACTGAAGAACACCTTCCCACTCTTTTGCTGATGCTCCAGTACTCCCATTTCTATGGAAATAAGCACCCCTTTTTTGGATAGCGTTCATGCTAAAACAGCTCCTCCCAACCCTAAGCTGAAGTTACTAATGCACATCTTTACACATGAATTATTTCCTACATCTATGTTTTGACAATACACTTAACTGGAATACTTTTCATGCACGGGGTGTACAAAGTGAGTAAATGGAGTGTTTGTCCTTAAACCACTATCATACACGTATTTTGTCAAAGGAAAGAGGGCTCTAAACCCTTCAATACGGACAATATCTGGCTTCCAGACAGTGGCACGATGTAGTCTTCTGCCTTTATGGTGTTGTTCGTAGAGGGTACATCAAAGTCTATTTCCAACCTTCGAGGTATGCAGGTGGATGTCCATTTTCAGGGCATGGTGAAAGCCTCTCTCATGACCATGGTCCTTTAAAGCTTCACTTTGATTCCACTTGACACTCACATATTGCTGATGTAGAACATTCCTACTTTTGTAGGACAGTAGGAATTTTAAAGGGCTTTACTTGGTTCTGGTGCTTAAGCATAGGTAAACAAAAACAAACCAAAGAAAACCCCAGCCAAACAATGCCCGCCCCCTGAATGCCTCATATCACCTACACCCATCCTCTGCTTCCTCTCCTGTCCCCTTCAAGTGATGCAGTGTGACCAGGGTTTTTCCATTACCCTGCCAGCACCCCCACAACACCGTGCATTCAAGGACTTTCGACGACTGGATTGTAGCTGGAACAAGACTTGAGAATGTGCCATCGTGCCACCATTCAGCGCTGTCATACTGTTTTTTGGCTTGGGTAGAGGACGCTTTCCCAAACTCACTACAAGCTCTGCCAGCAGCAGGATACCTTCAAGTCTTCCACAGCAACGACAAGTTTGGCACAGAAAAGCCCAGACATGAAACACTCATGGCAGTGAGCCGCAGCTTGACACAGAAGCAGAGACGCACAACTGGGAAAAGCTCACAGGAAGGGCATGACAACAACCATGCGGATGAGTTGATGCAACAGCAGCTGGGCCTTGCAGTTAACAGCAGTTCCCTGCATCCTCCCTCCCCCTTGTTCCTTTGACTCTACTGGGGCTCCGGTGGTTTGAAGCCTCTCAGATTAGTAGAAATTACAGTGTCAAGGGTGGCACTTTTGGAGCAAGTTTGCACAAAATAGGAGGTGATGCTGTCCGACGCCTTGCTCGTGGTGTGTTGGGTAACAGGACATCTCTTCAAGGCTCAGGGGCCACAGGGGGGGAAAGTCAAGAGAGGGTCGAGGGCTCTCAGGGCCCCTGCTGGGTTATGTGGCTCTTGTTTCTAAGGACAGGGTCCTCGTAACTGCTAGCGCAAGGTGGTGTGGAGTTTTCCAAGGGTAAGCCCTGCTGTTGGTATCCATAGTTGACATTCCCACAGGGGAAGTGGCGGAGCCTAAAGAGAGGCACTTCTTTAACACTTGCAGTTAGGGAAGATGGCTCCAAGAGCAGGGAGGAGCCTGGCAGCCTGCCAGTCACAATGTTGGGCCCCACAGTACAGTTTCCTTCCTGTCCCAAATTCTCCCTCTCGGGCCTCTCCTTCTCCAGCAGAGAACTGTTTTTGCTGGCCTGCTTCTCCGCAAACCAGGAACCGTAGGTTGGATTCCAGAGATTGGTGGGCTTGTTTCTGGAGCCCCGGCTTTTGTGAAGCTCGGAAGGGGGATTGGACTGGGCATAGGCCATGTTGATGTGTCCCCCCCCTGTGGCCGACTGCAGCTTCCCTGGCACTGGTTGTTCCAAGGCTCCCACTTTCCCTAGAGATTTTCCAGTCGTGACGGCTGATGGCAGGGGTGGTGGAGATGGCAGGGTTTGCTTATCATCCTTTCTGTCTTGGTGTGTTGGTACCAGGAGAGGAGGAATTCCTTCTGGATCGTCAGGGCGCATCGCCACCTTCTCCTCCTCCTCAGCTGATGGGCCGTATTCTACCGGCAAGGCGGTGTTGATGACATCGGGATCCTGCCAAAGGGAACAACGGGAATTTCTCAAAGTCTGCAGCCATCACGCGTTGAATGACACATCTAGCAGCTGCCATGCTGTGATCTCAACACATCCTACCACCCAGAGCCCACATTCCATGAGGAGGGGATGCAGACAAAGTGCAGTTAGGTGTGAGATGCAACAGGATATCCTTAAAATCCAACTCTTTAAAAGAAAGTAACCCCTAAACTCACCATAGAACAGCAGAGGCAAAAAACCAATGAAAAGCATTTTTTATGTCCAGCAAAATTTCCTGTGGGAAGGTTTTTTTGGAATCTATATCATCTCAGAGCTCATAACACTCTCAGATAATATTGAGAAAGTTGGAGCCATGTAAGTATTGTCTCCACACAACAAGGGAGGAATGGGAATGCAGAGTGAAGACAATACTGGCAGACCCCTTGAAGCCCGAATCCATAGGGACTACAGTTCTGAGCTATTTAAGCAGTTTTGAAAATTAAACTGAGAGAAAATGTGGTGATCCTGGTAACCTTTACTTATTGCTATATGCCATGGCAAGCTACAGACAGCAGAAAAAATTGCCTCCCAATCTCAGGATCCAAACACACATGAAAAACAGATCAAGCTTCCCAAATAGCAAGGAAAAGCAAACTGACTGAAGCGAACAACAGTCAGATCATACAAGAAGCCTCTGCTGATGCAGGCAGGAGAACGTTTTCCAAACTGCTCTACTCCTCACAAGCTAAACTGGTCATAAAAAAAAGATTTTTTGTTCTGGAAAGCCAGCCACATCTTTTCACGGTTGCTCAGCCTAAGAATCCCCAGTCTTTTAGCCTGGCCATCTCCACCTGCCTTCTCCAGCACTGTCAGATTAAAACATTGCCAACAGCTGCTGAAACCACCTGCAAAGAGTGCTCTGAGCTGGGACCACTTCTGTCCAGTGCTGACTATGCCTTAAGGGTAAACACTGGGATGGAGTGGCTGGGATGGAGTGGCTGGGATGAGGCATGTGAAAGCAGTGCACATGCTGGCCTGTCTTTGCTCTTTTGCTTGTTGGAATCTGTGCCTCTATGAGCAGAAGCAGAGCTACAGGTGTGCTCTTTGTAAAGCTGTGTAAGCCTGTGCCAGCCTGTGCCTTTCAGCAGCAAAAGACAAGAAGGATCAAGCACCTGATGAGGGGAACATCCCAGCCAGGGGTCCCAAGCTGACATCAGTCTCCCTGGACTGCTGACTGCAGTAGTGCAGTGCTGCCTCCTCATCTTGTGTCCCAGCTTGTCTAGACAGCTCCTCAAGAAGAACCCTCTCCACCCCTGTCATCTGAGGTGAATGAATACGGATACCTGAGTGCAGTACTCAATCCTCTCCAGGATGATGGCGAAGTTCGGCCGGTCCTCAGGCTGGTGCTGCCAACACTGGGTCATGATGCGGTAGCTGGGAGGGCAGAACAGGAGACATTCGTGAACAGCAGATCCCATGGGATGTGACAGCTTAGGAATCATAGACATTCATCACCATTCTTGCTTCTAACAAATGAGAGCTCTCTGCCTTCCCTGGAGTTGGACAGCTGATGCACTGGTAAGCACTGCAATGTGACCACCAGTGGGGTGAAATCCACAGTCTTTCAGAGAAATCACTCATCCACCTGAAATCCCTTGGACAATACACTAAAGGTAGGCAGGGATACAGATAAAGGAGCTCAGTTTTCCCTGCCTATGAACAGTCTGATGCATTGAAGTTTCACAGCTAACCTAAGACAGAGAAATATTGTGTCATCTTTGACCAAACAAGCAGTGGCCAAGACTTCTCAAATGGGCCCTGAATTAGTCTCCAAAACAACAGAAAAATTAAATATTAGAGAAATCACTGGCACTAAAGTTTAATAAGACAGATAAGCCACGATTAGGTCAACCTTAAAAGTACAAAACTTTTGAGAAGAGAAAAAGCATTTGAAACAGAAACTTAATTGCATGAATATATCAAAGTTATAGTCTCATACACAGGGCCAGGGCAGTTTTTAGGTGGATCCATCCTTCCTCCATTGGTGACAAACTCCAGAACCTCCTGGTTGCTTTTGCTGGGGTAGGGCATGTATCCCAAAGAGAATATCTCCCACAGCAGTACGCCAAAGGACCTGAGTACAGAAGCAAAGGAAAATAAAGTGAGGGATACTGGAATGACCATCACCAGTGGGCAATGCCCTTAGGTTCAGTGTCATCAGCATTGCTCTTTGCAACCTTTGATCAGGCAGCTGGTGGGAATCCTGCAGTAGGATTCAGACATAAATAAGCTGCACAGTTGTAACAGTGAACTTTAGAACTTTTAACAAATACCAGTAGTTGACTGTTAGGTGAGTGAAGCCTATGATGTAGGTAGGTAAATATGGTTGCTTTGCCCTTGTACTCAGCACTGCTCAGCTGGAGGTAACAAACGTGAAAGTCAGGTTATCCTTTTCTGAGACACTGACCACTGCTGGAGACAGGAGTTATGGCAAGCTTTTCCTCTGGAATAGCTACCCTGTATGAAATATAATGCTAGTGAATCCCCACTGATGCTCTGAGGCCCACAGGCCCCACCTGTCACTCAGGAGCTGTGTCCTGGCCGCTAGCCCCTTCCCCCTTCACACACTCCCTGAGCTCTTGCCTCCTGCTCATCCAGTTTTCCTCCCCACCTCTAGCCACTCAAGAGCTCCAAGTGCTGCTGTAGGCCAGGAGAAAGGCAAACCCGTAATGTATGACACCCTTCTCCCTGACTGGCAGGATGGATGGTGCCTGCAGCCTCCCATGCTGCTTTCCTCAGTGTGGGACTAATGCTTTCCTCCCTGGAGCAGCACCTGCACCTGCTTTGATCTCCCTTCCCTGCCTGCTCACCTGCCCTGCAGCACCCACCTCTGCACAGGTCTGACCTTTCTGATCCCTTGTCTCCTCAAACACTGCTGGCTCTGAAAGACCCACCTTGTCTTTTTAGTATGTGGGAAGTGAACAAGAAGGTGTGTTTTTTACACAATATTCACAGTTTACAAAAGGGGTTACAACACAGACAGCGGAGGAAAGGAAGCGCACCATGTGTCTGTTTTTGATGTAAATATCCCTTCCATGAAAGCCTCAGGAGGCATCCATTTGACAGGCAACATTGCACACCCACCCTTACGATAGTAGCTGGCTCTGCAAAGAACAAACAAAACAAACGAATCAGCCAAGAATTCAGAAAATGCCATTAATATCGGATTTTTGTAATTACAAATATTAAAATTATGAGCCAGAGGACAGACTAATTTAGGTGGATCAGAAACAAGAGCTGAAATGACCTGTTTCTTCTCATGAAAGTAGTGGAAAAGAGCAAACCATGGAAGTGCTGTTTAATCTACATCACTTCAGGCCTGATCTGGTAAACCAGTTAACCTCATCCTCCTAGTGAATTACTAACAAAGTAACTGCTGCTGGCAAAGCCTCCTCCTGCCCTCTTCAACCACAGCAAGATCTCCTCACCTCATCTCACACAGGGTCATCTTGGGCATACCCAGCAAGAATAAACCAAACCTATCCCATATACCCAGTCTAAAGCACTGTGAGTAAAATCCAAACCCCTCTGTAGGAACAAGGAGCTTGTTGAGGAGAATGCCAGGCTATTAAAGCTGGGACAGTGTCACAAAAATGCATCTGAGCCAGGAGTTATAACAGTCCTTTAGTGTCACTGTCATTTAAAATAAAACCTGCAAGGCCCAAGTCCCATCCTGGCAGTTGCAGGAGGCTGCTCATGCAAGCTGGTATCAGTGATCACAAATGCACAGCCTGAGCATCCAAAGGATATTCCTGGACAAAGAAACATATGCAGGCTTCAAAGGCACCTTTGAAAGCTCAGCACCAAAGTGTTCATCTTGGCAGTCAGTTCTGCTGATTGTGTGAGGGTGACAGATGCTACTTTGTCCCAGCAGAGCCCCATCTGACAGTGGGCAGCATGGGGGCTCTTTGTGGAGGGAAAAAACCCAAGCAGCTCTGATACACTAGGGTTTTTGAAAGCTAGCACTCTGTTTGCATCACCTCAGGCTGTGATACTGTCAGAGCTCAAGCTAAGCAGAGCCAAGCCTGGCTCAGTAATTGCACAGGAGAATCCCCAAGCAGGAAAAAAAGAAGGCAAGGCACTGGAATAAACTGTGCGGGTGACTGAGCACAAGGCATTCCTTCCTCCGAGTCAGGGCAAATCAATTCCTCAGCACAGCAGGATATGGAGCTGCACTTCTAGAGGTGCTCTATGGAAGATGAGACATCAAACTGCAGCCCTCACTGCTTATGGTTATTAAAGAGTTTCTGGCACTTCTTGCAAGAGCAGAGGTAGTTAACCCTGTGTCCTGGCTGAATTCCAGCTTGGGTGATTACATTTTCCTGACCTTCTTCTGCACCTTCCTCCTTTTGCTGCAGTAAATTGAGGAGATTTACTGATGACTCCCAACCAAAGGTGCAGGGGTAGCATCAAGGAGAGATATTAAACTCAGAATGATTTGGGATCACAAAACAAAAGGGTACATCAATGCCATTCAATGTGGAGAACGTAAAGCAAGGAAACTAAGGACAGAGTCTAAGAGGGAGGAAAAACACCTTCCATGATCATTAGACTTCACTGCCCAGGAGAAAACTGTCAGGAGTGGGAAAAGTCTCCAGGACAGTTTAAGGCAAACACTAGGAAGGCATCAGCTGGGATTCACCAGGCTGGGATTTCTCCACTCTCGCCTCACCAGGGTTACACAGAGTAGCACAAGAGCCTGCACAAACACTGCTCCTCCCTCATTTCAGTGGCCTTCCACTTGCAGGTACCCTGGGCTTGGCTCTGCTACCTGTATATATCCCGGGCCATTCCAAAGTCTCCAATCTTAGCCACTCTCCCAGGCCCTCGACAGGTAAGGAGGCAGTTCCTGGCAGCAATATCCCTAAAAAGAAAGGGAAGAAAAGAAAAGAAAAGAAAAGAAAAGAAAAGAAAAGAAAAGAAAAGAAAAGAAAAGAAAAGAAAAGAAAAGAAAAGAACCATTTAATAATTTGACAGTTTTGCAAGTCAAAAAGAAAAAACAAAATAGTACCTACTTTCCTGAGCTGCAGAGAATCTAGAACATCCAGAAAAGTCAGTGTTATGGATAACAGCAATGTCCCCAATTCCAATCTATCCCCACAGCAGGAAGAGTTTTGTTCTTTAACATTTTCTCTTTGAAATTCACATAACATCTTCCAGTTGAAAGGGTGGGCCTCCTGTGAGCCTCCCTTCACCCCAGGAGCTATTTTTATGTCTCTAAGGACTGCAAGAAGAGGAGCTGGTTTCAGCAGTGCACTAGTCCCAACATCAAACTCTGGGGAATGATCCACTGATCTGCTCCTGCTGTGCTTGCTCAAGTGTTGTCAGAAGGCTGTTGTACTGCCAGAGACAGGTAGAACACAAATGTGCAGTTGTTGCTCTGAATACTGAAGCCGTGGCCTTGAATCTGTATATGCAGGTAAAACTCCAAGCTCCACCTCTGCTGGGCTGGAGTAAATCTTGAGGTCTGAATAACACAATGGCACAGCTTGTGGGTGACTCTCAGAACTGTGAACTGCCACCTCTCTACTCATTTCTGCTGGACAGGCAGATTGTAGATGCTTGCCAAATACCCTGTTTTGCAGGAGCAATGGGCACCTGATGTTGCCCTTCTGGCTGTGCTTGTACAGGTGTTCTTCAAGAGGGAGAAGAAAAGGCTTCCAAAATGAGCAGACAGGCACTAAATAAAATTCATGACAGGGAGAGCTTTAAAGACTTCTGTCACAAGACTGTGTCCATTTGCACAGTAGCCAAATAGGCTGCACAAGTGCAGGCCCTGAGACAGGGCTCAGGATCTTTGGCAAAACTACAGACCTTTGCCAGCCTGATTTATAGCAGCTGCTCTCCTTATTGCTTCTATGATTCTGATTTTGTCTACCTTGTTTAAAGGTATCCAGCCACTAGAGTGCAGCAGGACATAAACATATGGAGCAGGGCATTACCAGCCCGTGCTGGCCTGTCTGCAAGCCCTGCCCAGGCTGTGCTCACCTACCTGTGAATGAAGTGGTTCTCCTCCAGGTACTGACACCCACAAGCTATGTCACGGGCCACGTGCAGTAAGTCCAGCATGGAAAGGGAGGAGGGCTGATTCTGCCAAAAGACAAGGGACACACATGGGTTAAAAGCAGAAACATGGTGTGAGTCGTCACTGATACAGCTCTGGGAGCTCTCCAGCAAGGGACATACCTCTGATGTTAATACACAAAGGGATTGGGAAAATGCACAAGAGAGAGTTCATACTCATGAACTATGAAAGGATGTGCAGACACAATGTTATACAGATCCCAGAGAAAGAATCACAACAGACGGAATCATCTGGATCTGACTTTACAGCTCCATTGGGATGCCCCTGTAAGAATTTCCCTCAGTTCGTATGGCAGATTTTTCTGAATTTCCAGCACGATTTTTGAGGTCTGTAGCCTGACCTGTTCTTCACTGCATTTCTTTGTATTATCGCCAGCTCCTCTCTAAAGTCACCTTGAACCACAGGAATGACATTTTGTATAATGGCATGAGTCACATTTGCTCTTTCCCTCCTCCACATCTGTGTAGGTTTTATCTTGCCCCTTGGAGCACTGACAGATTTGTGCAGCCAATGGCTATGGAAGACAAAGGCTGCCAACTCCTTGCTCCTGCCCCTCTGATGAAGTCCACAGCACTTGCCAGGAGGAGCCAGATGCTCTAGTGGAAAGGGCAGGATTCACACCAGCACTTTCAGCCCCTGAAGCCAAACCATCAGCTGCTGCCCTGAGGTGTGAATCAGTGATCCCTGTGGTCAGTCCTGTGAGGGAGGAGGAAACTGCTGCTGCCAATGGAGTGATGAGAAACAACTGGGTGGCAGTGACTGCTCATGCCACAACAACCTTTTCATAGCTTAGTGTTTATCAGCCTTGGTTATTGGATCAAACAAGCTTATCACACTCCTCAGCTCTCTCTTAGGACACCAACCAGTCAGCCTAGTCCCCAGAAGGCACACCTGCCCTTGGGGCTCTCACACCAGTGCACAAAAAAGCACAGCTTCTCCAGTGACAGGGACTGCTGGCTCTCCAGCTTACCTGCTGTAATGAAACGTGTCTCCAGATGGATGCAATGCTGTGCTGACCCTCCCACCTGATCTAAACCACTGCAAACTGGGACTGGAAATAAATCCAGGCTCTGCAGCAGCCAGTAGTTAAACATTTGGCTAGTAAAACAAAAAAAAAAAAAAACAACTTATTGACCTCTGAAGGTATTAGGAAAAAAAAAACCCTGGCCTCAATACTTGACTAATGAAATAATTGAAAAGTGGTGCATCTCTGTGTGAACAAAGCCTGTTTTGCTCAATGCAGGGCCATAAACCAAAATGTGATCTTGTTCTACCTGCCTATATTTTATTATTTACACAGTATAGTTTATTGCATATATATACATACTTCACTGATTTTTAAAACACTGGACTGCATCTCCCCTTAAACTTTCCTCTTTACAGAATAACTATTTTCTGCAAACATAGAGCAGCTCGTTCCCTGCCATTTTGTGGGGTAGGAGGAATAATCTCTTTTACCTCTGTGAGTTAAAGTGACTCACCATCTACACAAGATGGCTACAGTAAGAAAGAAGGCACGTCTTCTTTTTTCCTTGCAGGGCATAACCAAGGGGAAATTAATATCTCAATCTACCCGTTCCCTGCTCTTTCGAGCAAGGGTCAGAAACCTGAAGTGAAAACTGAGTAAAAAGCCCAATTCTTTACTCTACAATCGATTTCAGACTCAAGCTATACTGCAAAGCAGTCAGTACACTGAAGCCACAAGCTGATTTGAACTGTATACCTTTTTCTCTTTTTCGTTTTTTTTTCTTTCCTTTAACTCCTTGGATGAATTCCTTCCATCTTTTATTTGACTAAATACAATCCTAAAACAGATGTGACTGCCCAGCCAAGGACAATTTAGCCATGTAATTTGTTTGAAAAATGGAGGTTTGGGATTCATTTTGCAAGGGGGCAGCCTTGAGACAAACCAAAGGATTTGCTTTACAGCTTTTGCTCCCCAGATGAATGGATGATGCCAGCTGCAATGCTCCGCTGCTCAGGGCAGCGGGCATGCTGGAATCACTGGTGTGACACCTCCCAGGTGAGGCTGAATCTTGCTAAAGGTGAATGAAATTCTGTGTATTGTTCAGTGTAATCACTGCTCTGTTCAACAGGCTGCACAGCACAAAGGAGAGGAATCATTTATCCATATATGATTTCTCTCCCAGAGCTGGGCTTTGATTGTTGTGCTGTATGTGAGAAAGATCAGCACTGAACCTCCCAGAATGGAAAATCCTGCTATGCTCACACTGAACTAAGGCTCCAATTCCAGGCATCTCTGAATCTACCACGTTGCCTCTCTGCAGATGAGGGGGAAGAGGTAATCTTGTAATAGATGTGACATTCTATTAGAAATGGAAGAGAGAAAGCCTTCAGGGCTGTCAGCCACGGACTCATGGGGAATTATGAATCTGAACCTTACAGAGTGGACCTAGCTGTCATAAATCAACATATTCCATGAGAATCACTGGTCTTGTATCAGTGATGTTGGATGGAGATACTATCATTATTGCTTAGAGTCCAGAAAAATCATTGCATGTTGGCTGAACTGAAACTTCATGTTTTACATGAAGAACACAGATGAACAACATGCAACAGTGCTGGCAGTATCTCTATCTCTCATTAAGTTGGATCCTGTGTTCTGATACCTCTTGCAGTTGCTTTGGCTTTCTATTCCATGTTTCTTGCAATGCCTTAAGTGCCCTCTTCCCTTGACCTTCTTCACCATCCCCTCTGCTCCCTTTCCTGCTTTTCAGTGTCCAAGTGCATGGCAGCATGCTGCATGTGTCTTTTTCCAAGCCACACAGGTCGTAGCTGGCCAGTGGCAACTGGTCTCTCCAGCATGGTGCTTTCTTCTTCCACAAGCCTTGGAATTAGTGCCAAGTTAACATCTTTCACACCTCTATTGAGTCTATCAAAAATTAGCAAATGAATTTGATGTTACTGGCAAGGCAGTGCAAAGAGCAACTGGGGGATGAAGGTAGAGACTGCACACATAAATCTCTTTTTTGTAATTAGGCTGAAAGCAAAAGTAGGTGGGAAAGACAAGGTAGTAAAAGAAATTAGCTGGAAAATACAAAAGTGGAAAGAAAATAAGGGGAAAGGCAGTAATTCATATGGTGCTTACTGCAGAGTAAGAAGTGCACCTCTGCCACCCAGTCAGTCAGATAGGGCTTGTGTGTTCAATCAATTCCTTTTGGATGCAAAGCTCATCAAGGCCTCTTCACTCTATACTGTCCCTTGTCTTTCCCTTCCTTTAATGGCCCTGAAAAGCTAGACATCCAGCCTGCCATGCCTACCTTCTGCCTGTCTTCCCTGAATGAGCAATAGGAGGAACAAAGCAGCTCAGGGCTCATTAAGAGCAGTGCAAAGATACATCCACTAGCACTGAGCCACAAGCCTTATGTACAGAGACTCTGTCACACCTCGAGTGTATGCAGAGGGTAAATGCACTTCCAGGGCCAGATCCCATACTTCACAGAGCACAGTGCCCTGCACACATCTCATTTCTCATCAGTCTTAGTCTCTTTGCCTTGTAGTGTTGATCCCAGTAGTCAAAAACGCACCAGAGGCTGATTTCTCAGTGCTCACAGGTGCCATTGGCCTCTCAGAAGCTGCCCCAGCAGCCAGATAATGGATTACCCTGTCATTCTTGCCCGGCAGACACCACATGGGATGGTTGCAGAAGCAGGGCAAGGCAAGGGGAAAGAAGGTATTAGAATGGAGCAAAATCGTGTGGATCTGTGTCTGCACAGAGTCGGGCTGTCCACATTCACCCAGCTGTTAAAGAGGGAATGGAAACTGCTTTTCTGAATCAGTTCCAGCTTGCAACTACCCATCTGCATTTAAAACTCAGCCTTCTCAAAGTTTGGACGACATAGGACAAAGCAGAAAATAGAGGCATCAAACCAAGGTCTGCTTCACTCGTGGGAGCAAGTTAAATGCAGAAACCAGGGAGAATCTTCAAGCTGATGGGAACTGCCCTTGTGCCTGGTAGGTGTTATGGTCAGTCTCAGGTAACCTCAAACAGATTAGGAAAGACAAGGAAAGGAGAGGAATGGAAGGAGTGACTGTGAAGGCAGAAAGAGAAATACTAAGGAAGCAATGGAGTGAACCATCAGCCTCTTCTGACATGGGCTTTCACAGGAGTTGCACATAGCTACTGCTGACAGGAGCAGAAGTCGTGGTAAGGAAGAACTCATGACTGAGGTAGGGCCAAACAGAAAAAAACTCCTCAGATCAGAAGGCTCCCATGACTTCATCCTGTCAAGATTAAGGGCTGTTTCATCTACAAGAGCAGCTGGCTCATTTTACTGCAGGTAGGTAAAAATTCCTTCTGTGCAGGACTAGTGCTCTTGGTAGTTCCTCACAAGATCTGTACCATCACTGAGCTGGCTTCTCTAATTTAAGCAGCCCAACCCCATCTTGTTTCACCTGCCTCTTCACACATCTTGCACAGCCTGGCCTGGCAGTTTGGAGCACTTACCTGGCAGCATATCTTGCCCGAGCCATTTTATACTGCACTGGGTGAGAGTGGAGACCACGTTGCAGAACATGAATTTCCCATTCACCTCCCACCAAGTTCAGCCCATTTGTAGGAGCATCTCTTGGTGCTTCAGAAAAACAACCTGTATTTATAAAGTCTGCTTGCTCAGATTTCAGATTTTCCTTTCTGGGTGTTTAGCTTCCTTATCCATGAAGGAGGCACTTTACTGCAATCTATTCAAGACTGCAGTGCTTCTGAGTCTCACAGACCATTTTATATGTCTGAAAACCACACTGCATGGAAAAAATAAAAAAGTTGATCTGTTTCCAGATGCCTCAAGGAAGAATCTTACTGATATCTGTTAGAGCGAATTTGTGTCTCTCTTGTACTGATAAAATGCAGCATTTTGTCCTCTGTCGAACTTAGAGAAAAGGGATGAAGCTGGGCCCTGGTCTTAAATTTCAGCAATATCTGTGTGTGACTTTCTGACCCAGGGACTCAGAGAAAACTTTATTCTTCCGAAAAAATGAATTCTCTCCAGAAGTCGTAATTTATTTCTTCCACATTCCTAGCTGACTGTCTCTTCCTATTGATGCTGATTTCAGTGAGGAAAATCTTTAAAACTCTGGACTAAAGATATTTTCTATTAAGTTGACAGCTCCAGGCCGGATTGTCTCCTTGCCTATGCCAAATTTGAACTGACAGATATCCACAGAAATGTATCTGATCAGCAATATGAATAATGGATTTATATTTTTAATATTACTAGCTCAACATTTTCCCCCAGCCTGCCCCCAGCTGGTGAGGGCAAGGTAAGAGTTAACATTTATTTTTTTAGACTTTGTTTTTGTTCTTTCTTTAGGTAGTATCTGCAATGTTATCTAGCAAAGTCCAGGGATGAGGCACCTCTGCATAGCCCCAGCAGCATCTGTTCCCTACCATCCTGGCTCCTGCCTCCACAGTCTTATAGCAACAGAAATTTTGTGACCATCTAAAAGGCTGGGACATAGTATCTGTATGGATCAAGTCTTTTATAGCTAAGTGTTTGCCTTGTGGCAGCAGCTCTCTAAATGAAATGCAATGTTCTCTTTCCTTACCGGTCTGGGCCGTGTCTCCCTCAGGAAGGATTTCAGGTCTCCTCCAGCCATGAGCTCCAGCAGGATGAAGCGGGGCAGGGCCTGCAAGCTCACCCCGATACAGCGCACGATGTTCTGGTGGTTGAACTTGCTGTGGAGATAGGGACACCCAGCTGTGGAGCAACTTTGACCCAAAAAGCACAGTAGCAGAAAACATTCAAACCTTTTTGCTGCAGGGAATTTATTTTTTTTTTCCCCAGAAAGTAACAAATCTCAAAGGTAGGGCAACTGGATAAAGCTAAAGCACAATCCCTGCATTCTGTGTCTGTCTGGATACTGCAGGACAGACGGAGGTGGGAAAGCAGTGGCTTTTGGCTGCTTTTCCTCTCCCTATTTTCTGCATTCTTTCTGGGCTACAGCAAGACTTGTGGGGTACAGGAAGCAGAACACATCTGATAACAGAGAAAAGTCTACTTGTAATTTTCCCCATCCAAGAGGCAGAAGTTGGGCTAGGGCAATGTTGTTCTAAGTAACACACTGACATGGGGATCTGCTTGTGGGGGATGTTTCTTGAGGTCTAGTCTCAAATACTTCATTATTTCCCCACCTCTCAAATATGATGGGAAAGTAGTTCCATGGATTCTGGGATTCAGACGCTGACACATGACATGACAGCAGCATAAAGTGAATGTCATCTGGTGGTTTTGACTAGTCAAACCCAAATTCCTAAGCTATGTTCTCCTCTCAGAAGAAATCAATATCTTATCAATTCTAAAATTTGGGCTTTAAATTTTTCACTTTGGGCAATGGAAACCAATGTGGATCCTTTTGAAAATTTAGCCTTTAGTCATTTCGTGCCTCTGCATTTGTAAGAACAGAAAAGGATGGTAATGCGTATTCTCTTTGTGCTAGAACTACTGTATAGATGTGCTGGGAGGACACGACCTATAAAGAACCTTTTTTCTTTATTTTGCTGGGCTTTGCAAGCCTACACAAATGGTGTTCATGTGATTCATACACACCTAATAATGAGAGCTTCCATGAGGAAGTCAAGCTCATCTTGTTCTGAACACACTTCTGGCAATGTCTGGGAAAGAAAGAACAGGTTAACAAGGAGAAGATGCTTCAACTTACAGATTAGAACACCTGGCATTAACATTGTCTGCAGCAATCCTTTCTCAAAAGAAACCTCACTCTTAGACAATCATTTAGTATTGCTAAACTAGACTGTGAAGCCTGTTGAAAGGTAAATATCAGAACTCCTGGCCCATCAATGCCACTGTCATCCTCCTCCCAGCAAAGGAAATAGCCCAGAGTGCATAGAGAAGAGTTCAACATATGGGAGTCTGCTGTATAGAGGATGAGGAATGAGATTACAGTTCCTGAGTTCTCTGCAGTTCAATTACCCTATCTTCCAAAAAGACTGGGATCTATAACTAGCAGCAGAACTGTGCTGCTATGTAATCTCTAAGAGAAAACAAGCCAGCTAGACTGCTGAAGGCCTGGAGAACTCTACCAGGGTCTCTTAAGATTTAGCTTCACATCCAATGCATATCCATCCTGTAAGGAAGTGGTGAGATCCCTGGAAAACAAGCCATCTCCTACTTGCACAGTCTTTTGGCCTCTGACTTACAAGGCTTTGGACAGATTAGCAACCAGGTGTAGCATGGGGAAGATGAACAGAGGATGGATTTAGTTCTCATTCCTGCAGTCTACTGTGGCTCTTTGCCACAGTGGGAAATCTTTGCCTATTTACTGTTCACAGACCTCTTTTAGTAGTCTCAGATATTCATATGCTACAAGCTGTACCATTGCTGTGATGGATTAAAGTGTTGCAACAGAGCAGCAGCATTTCTAGCCACGTCCTTCAGGACTTACAGCAACGCTTCATTCATCTTCACTGTTAAAATGCATTGGGACTCTTGGGTAAAAGGTGCATGAAACCATCATGATAACTCATACACTGTCACTTACTTTCACAGCCACCTGCAAGGGAGTGGGGTCGCTGGGGATCCCTGTCACCTGACCTTCATATACCTCACCAAAGGCTCCGTGGCCCAAACCCCTGGACAGACCAGAGAAGACAAGAAGGTTTTACTAGAGAGAACACACATTATAACACTGTGGACACAGCTCACAGAACCAGCTCACAATTTTTATGGCAGTGTAACAGGGAGGACTGGATATTGACAATATGCAGGGACCAGACCTTGGTAAGATGTTTCATGGACCTACATTTTATTAAGGACGGGACATTTATCATGGACGGAAAGAAATCCATGGAAGTGAACATTCTCCAGTGAAATCGAGCTGCTGGCATTGCAGCACGTAACAGAGAGCACTCATCTATGGCTTTGGTATCAGTGCTCAGTGGTGGGTACTCCAAAACAGATCAATAAAGACAGAACTTCAGTCGTGGCGTTAACACACCCTAAGCACATTAACAGTTCCCCTGATATTTCTGCATCACCATTAAACAAAACATAGAGCAAGAAACTACGAAGCACAATGATTCTCAAAAGACCTGAATTCTAAACCAACTAACTTTTTCTGATTTATTATGTGATTCTGGGCAAGTACCTTAGCCAGTAAATGGTGATGACAGTGCTTTGTAAAGCACTCAGCTCTAGGAATTTGTGCTGAGAATTGTTTCTGGCAGTGATCATATTATGAAACTTGCAGTTTTATTTTGAATAAGATTACAAGAAAAAGAGAAAGGAATAAGAGTAATCATACAATAGATCGTGTCCCATGTCCCTGTGATACAGATTTTGCATACCTGTCTATTCAGTCCTCACTCTCTCAACATTAAGTTGACTGGAATAACAATAGTTACTTCACATCAGTGGCCTGTCATAATGACATGGTGAAATACAGCAGAGGATGAGGCTGCACCCCAAATCCTGAATCTCTCATGCAGCCTGCATGGGCTGCACATTGGGCAGTAGTATTTCCAGCCTCTAAGAGGCATTCCTGTATCTCAGTCTGGGGAAAAGGCTCTCAGAAAAGCTCTCTGCTACAGCATGCACTCTCCTGTCAGAGCCAGGTCTGGGCTGAGAGCTGCATTGATTCTGCTCTCTGCTGTATCAGTGGACTGCTTTTGCATGGGCTGTTGCCCTCCCATCCACATGAGCAAGGAGGAACAGTCTGCTCTGCTGTTCCATAAGCTCTATCTGTAGTTTTGCCAGGATAGAACCAGTCTGGGCAGTGAAACCACATTGACTGTTGCCTGTGACTCAACCACTTTGTGTAATAACATTTTGTAGGTATCAACTTGAGACACCATTCTTGGCTCTGCCTCACCAACCTATTACAAACTGAGGGGATAAACCAGATCTAAACTGCTCTGAGCATCATTTTTTCCAGCACCTTAAGCTTCCCAGTTTTCCAAGGACTCCTGCTTTCACTTTTTTTTGTGTAACACTGTATGGTACCAGGGTACTGTCACATTCACAAATATCCTGCAGTAGAGAAAAGTGTGCAAGAACTCAGAATTTTCAAGTTTTTCTTAGGAGACACTTCTAAGTTTCCCAGAAGTTCTCATCTAGATGTGATTATCTTGCTGGCTTTATATCCCTGACTTTTTAATACTGTCTGACATTTTCAAATCCATTGCTTTCCTTGCTATTCCACTTCAGGATGTCATTGTCTTTACCAAAGATTTGATTTACCATCAAAGATTTAAAAGAGCCTCCTACAAGCTTCAGCCATCCCAGAATTTCATCAGCTCATGGCAATGGGCCATTCACTGCATAGCCTGTAAAAGATGTAACCGAATTACTGGCAATGACTATTCAGTTCTCCTCAAAATCCTAGGAGATGAACACTGCACCTGTAGAAGGTCAAGGCCAAAATCTAGTCCCATCCACACGAGCCTGACTACTGCACCTTTACATTTTATGAAAAGGGGTATGAACCTAAAAGTGCACAAGGATTTGCATGTGCCTGCACAGAGCTGTGTGTTCACACCTCTTAGGAGAGCCAGGATATGTGGGTGTACAGTGTGAAGGATGGGGAAGGCAAAGATGAATTTACCGGATGAGGGAGATGTTTTTTCGAGGCACCTCTTTAAGGTCACTAATGGATGTGGTCTTTCCTGCAAAGCAGTAGTTGGGGTTGTAGTCTGTCATGATGGTGGAGGTACGCAGCTTGCTCAGTTTGTATTCGGGGCTCTGCAGCTCCATCTGCATGGCTTGCAGCTCCTGGTGCTTGCGGCGGTACACTAAATGTGGAGAACACAGTTAACCACGTACAGAGACTGGATTTGTGACAGCCCCTCTCACTGGGATTCACTGTGGTGTGGCCAGACTTCAGGGAATCAAACCAGCCAGTGACACCGGCATACTTCTGTACATCAAATAATTACAGATGGAAAATGGGATCTGAAGATATCCGGGAACCTTTGATTTACACATCTTATGAAGAAACAGGATTGCTCATGGACTATCTGGAAAAAGTGAAATGAATTTCACTTGGAGAGATCTCAGAGTTCACAGTTCTGATGTTTTTGTTCTGCTCTGTTCAGTTTAACCAGACCTTCCAAATACAAGTCCAGTTTGAAACTTGCGGGAGGTGGGGTATAACCAACTTTCCTAAATCACACAGAAGTGACTAAAGTCTGCAATAATGAATTATTGCATCATATTGTTCAAAATGTATAGCCTAAACTGTTTCCTCAGAATAACACATTGTACACAAAAAAAAAAGCTATTTTTTCAAAACTTCCTCTGTTTCTAAACAACAGAGTAGGACTACATTTGAAGTCAGTTTATGGTAGTGTTATATTCCTTGCATTGCTTCACTGATGCTTCTGCAACACCATTAAAAACCACATCTTGAAAGAAGACATCCTGAGGATATTCCTTGAAATAGTAACTGATATTGCAGGATTTTTTCCAAAAGAGATGACAATCATGAGCAGGTTAAATCACTATTGATTTCTGTGGGAGCTGGATTGAGCCCAGAGACTGTGACGGTAATAGTTATTGCATCTTCTCCAGCAGATGTTGCTCAGGGGAAAAATTCAAGGGGTAAACATGCACTTGCAAAGGTAGATGGATGTAATGACCTATCCACAAACCCTTCCTGTCCTCCATTTTCCTCCTCGTTGCCTTTGCTTTGATTTTTTAAATCGTTGCCCTTTCCTGAGATGGAAATGATAGGCTCGTTGGATGGAAAGAGGATTACTCTTCCACTCCTGAGAAGTATTTAGTCATTGTAAAAAGGTACTGTCAGGACAGAAATCACAGATGTAGGACCCTGTGTGTGCAACTGATAACTCCTGAAATTCTTAAAACTGAAACAGCTGTGCAAATCTAATTTCCTGCTCTAGGTTCATCCCTCTCCTCCCCCAAACCACACATAGAGTGTGGACAAAGAAAGGTGGCAAAGCCGTGGTTTGAACCCCTGACTGCTTTTCATTGATTCAAATCTATTCTGCTTGCACCAAATGCAGGTGAGCAATTGTTTAAAACAAGAACACAAAAAGGTGAAAAATACCTTTCAGAATTTCCAACAATAATGCCAAGAATACCCGCAACCTACTAAGTAGCAGTTTGTGAAAGGGGAACCTATGTGACAGCTTAAGCTTAAATGTCATACATTAAGAGGTGAAATCTGCATGTAGGCACACAAATAAAGAAGCTTTTAGGCATTAAACAGCACCAGATTTCACAAAACCAGAAGCAGCTGTGTTCTGGCAGCTTCACAGTGCAACACAAACAATAATGTCTCTTTTGAGATGCAGTCAGTAACTGAAGCCTCCTTGAATTGGTGATTGTGGTTAGAAACAACTACAGAAATCTGAAGTTGTGTGTGGGAAGGTGTCATTAAATACAGCAGTAGCAAAAACCTGAATCCTTTTGCCTCTCAGGGCCCAATTATCCCTGGCTCAGATCCAGCCCTTATATGAAAATATCTTTTGCAGAGAAACACTCACCTATCATGATTCCTGAAAAAGCCAAAATTAAAGCAGCCACCAATGCTGAAGTCACTACAGACAAGACCAAGGAGAAAGGGAGACGAACCACTGGCTCAGCTGCAACAGAAATAAGAAGAAACAGAAGAAGGAATTAATATTTGAAATTATCTTCCAGGAGCCACATTTTTGCCATCAAATTGTTTTCCGCTCTTCCATTTACTCATCTGCTGCTCCAATAGTGTAGGAGCAACCTCTGGCATGACCAGGTCTCAGGATCTATGACTTCTCATACCTCATTATTTCACTTTCCTCAATTAATATCAAGCCATTAAGACAGATGGTTCACTATCAATGAATTAACATGCGAACTCCCTGGGTGTGAAAACAAGACCATAAAAATCAGGGGCAGGAGGTTGGGGGACTGGAAAGAACATTACATTGTCAGGGTTAAAGTGCTGCTATCAATGCCAAATCACAGCAAAAGCAGGAGGACTGCAATATATAATCTCCTAAATGCATGTAATCCAGGCAGAAAAACCTGATAACAGTGTAGTGAAGCTGCATCCTCATGTGGGATCATGCTATTAAGGTTTACTTCACCTTGACAAAATGACCATACTTTTACCCATCTTACAGGCAGGAATGGTAAAAACACAACAATTTTCCCATACTGGTGACAAAGCTGAAAGCAGGATCCCAAACCCCTGGGGTGACCTGCTCTAACTGCTGCACAAGAATACGAAGCAAACCTATTAATGGAGCTCTGAGCACCTGGTTTTGAAATAAAGGCAAGTACAGGCACTGTATTTTGTTTTTCTCAGAGAAATCTTGCACAGAATTTCCCACAGTTTCTGAACTTTTACCTTAAATGTCCAAATCCACAGGAATCATATTTTCCTTCACCTTGCACTTTTTTTTTTCTTTTTGTTTGTTTGTTCTTTAGAGAACTGGGCTGGAATTTAAGTTCAGCTGGAAAATTCTTTCAGCAAGCAAAGTTTTAGGATTTCAGAGCAGATGCTGAACACCAGCACAAGCAGGCACAAAATTTGACTCTTCTCAGACCTGCCTGGAATACCAAACATATACTGTAGAGCAAAGCAGCACTGCTGCTCAGTGCCCCAGTCCTCAGCATTGATGAGGCTGTATCCTGGCAAAATAACTCTGCAGCATACACCAGCAAGAAAGAAGGCAACATTCAACTGCAACCAGGTTTAAGAAAGATTAGACAGCACTTTCAGGATGTCTTACAGTCCAAACTACAGCTTTTGGCCATGCATTTTCTGTCCCACATGTTAGCAGTACCCCACACAGCTACTTACCTGTGCAAGACACACCATCCTCAGCCAACTCTGTGCCTGGCTCACAAAAGCAAATGACTTTTTGAGTCTCAAGATCAACATGGCACTCGTCCATCTCACAGTGACTGCAGTTAAGGTGCAGCCTAATTTCCACCTCTCCATGCCCCTCTGTCACTAGGGAGTGGATGAAGAAGCTGAGTTAATTACCGTAAAGACCATTCTCATAATTTCCTTGGGCTTATCCTTTTCTTTCCCAGCCTTTACTCCCTTCAAGAGCAATCACTGCAATATCAAAACTTTCTGGCTGAATCTACGAGGCCAGAGTGCATCTGTATTTGAAAATACTTCTGGCTGTTCTAAAGCAAACGTTTTTGTCTTTTTTTTTAACAAGTAGATTTTTTTGTTGTTTTCTGAACACATTGCAAACATATAAAAGACACTGACTTCTAGGAAAACACAGGTTGGAGTGGCAGTATTTATCACTCCCATGCACTGCTGGGCAGCACTTGGATATTTTACCAAGGGATGCTCTAAGGAACTTGCTTGTAAGTGAATAGTCAGGTGTTTTGTCTGTTTCTTTCCTGAAGTATCTGAGCTATGAGGTTCTGTTATCACTTTCCTTGTCCAAAATTATTCTGTAGGCTGGTAGACTGTACTGCTGGGAATGTTTCCTAATAAGCTTGATGTTTCCTCTCTCTGTTTTTTTCCTGCTACTTCTGTCTGTTCTCTGCTGTACTCTATATCTTTCTGCCTCCTCATGTTCCTGACACTGAGCTGTATCCCAAAAGCTTGTAAGGGGTCCTACTATTTTTAAAATGAAATAAGCCCACGAGAAGACTTCTGACCAATATGAATACCTTTAAGTGCTGGAGTGTATAAAGTACCAATTGGATTAATAAAGGACACACCATCCTCCCCATCCATCTCTGGGTCATTGTCCACTGCAGCATTGCCACCTATGTCAAACCAGAAGTTACCTTAACAGACTAAGGCTCATAAAACAATAAAACACAGATAAACATGGCAACATGCATGAATTCAGCATATTTAGGGAGGCATCCAAATGAAAAAAGAGAAAAATTAAAGTATTTAATATATAGGGAGTATTTAGCAAGTTGTGGCATGAACTACTGGACTGAACATCTAGAACTTCAATTAAATAACAGAAGTTTGTGACAATCCATTAACTAGCTCTGTTTAGGTAGACTGTTGCAAACTAAGGCACAAACTTCATCTTTAACCATTTGGATATGCTGTGAAACATACAAGCCCTTCTTAAAATTTATGTAGCCAAAGCTACATAAATGGACACACAATGGAAAGCATCAGTGCTTCAGGGCTAAGTTAGTGCCCTTGCTGATCAAGGTATGTACTGTGTCAGCAAAGGGAATGAATAACCTGGTGTCCTTGTTCTCCTTTGCACCCTTAAAGAAGGGTGGTCCACCAGAAGTGGGGACTGAAGGAATTTATGAGTTGCTCATTTGTGCTTGAGCATATAGAACACACCAGAAGCAAAGTATGGGCAACACATAACAAATATTAGAAACACAGTATAGGCTATATATTTTGTACTTCAAGCATGCAATGATTCCCGCACCCCACCCAAAAATAGCTTTTTCCCTTTAATTGTCTTCAGTGAAATAAAAAAAAAAACATGATGTGAGTTATTCTGTTGGAAAAAGAAGCATTATGCAGGAACATTGGTACAAAACATGTACTGAATAATTTAAACTCATTACTTCCTCTCAAGATTTCCAATCTACCATAGACTTAATTTAAGCTGTGGAGAACCAGGGGTTAAAGAGTCCTCCACAGCACAGATGGCTGCAGAAACTACGTGGTCCAGGAGACTATGGGTTAGTAGAGATCTTGAATCTGGTCCACAGCAGTTGTAATCAACATAATGCCATCTGACAGCTGCCCTGAGACACAGAGGCACATGAAATTAGCTCCTTGTTGACTGAAGTCATATTAAGAGGGGTGCTGGCTGGCAGCCTGAGCCTCTGCCCCCAGAGACCACCTGTGCAGGACCAAGGCAGGGCAGGGGAGAAACTGCATCTTCCCCTGGCATAAAGCCTGGCTGCCAGTCTCCAGGACCAAAGTCCTTCAAACACAGGCAACAGGAGCACATAGCTGTGGCTCCTCCTTCTCCAGCACTGTCACCCCAACATGAAAGGCTCATGAATCACAGCAGGATTTTAATGTCACATTTTTCAGAGTGCAAAGCCAGGGTTGCAGCTGAAGGACTGTCATCTGGCTCTTTGCTCAAAGACTAAATGCTGTAAGTTCATCTAGTGCTAAAAAGGCAACACACGGACATACTAGTACATAACAATCAAATATGCTAGCTACAGGAGAGTTATCATCAGCATTTTGCTGATCATTAGCACTAAAGGAGGGGAAGGGACACCTTGAACACGAAGCCACTTTACCTATATATCCTCCGCCTCCTCCACCTGAGGAGCACCCCCCTCCACCCCCTCCGCAACCCCCTCTTGTCTCCCACNCTTCTTCATGGCCTGGGGGCAGGATCTTCCTCCAGTAGCACCTTCCAGCAAGGATTTTCCGGACCACAGGAAGGAAGTGTTATCATTCCAGCCACCTCCACCACCTGCAGATGAGAGAAAAGGCACAGCCAGGGGTTACTTTTTGTGTAATAAACACTGCAGGGATCTGCAGGATGAGCATCCATTCCAAACACCTCAGCTGAAAGTCATCTCCTGCACTTCTTTTCACCTACCGTACAAGGACGAGTATTTTATATAGAAAATGTAAAAAAATAACCCAACCTACTCTCCAAATCTATTGCTGGTTTACAGAGCCTTCCCCTTCTCTTTGACTAAAATACTTCTGTAAAAAACCAATGTCAGTTCTAAAGTAGAACAAACTGAATTTATTTAAAGGGGTGTGAAAAAACATTCCCACTCCTGCTCTCCACATAACATACTCACCAGTGACTCACTTTCAGCTCTGCTGGTTGCTTAGTCTAAGGTCTCCTCACAGAGACTTCTAGACATGGTGCAATTATGCTCTTTCTGCATAAGCCAGAGAAACTGAGTATGTCTACACAGCACAAAACAGTGCAGGGAGTGGGACAGCCACATTGGCACTGCAAACTCCTGCACTAAAAATCAAACAATTTTGTTTATGAGAGGTACTACATTATTTTGGGAGAACGTTGCCATTACTGTGGCTATACCATCTCTGATACTCTTATTTATGCCAAGTATCCAGCACTGTGGGTACCTTCTATTTGCATCTGTTATAATCCTCTGCTCCCCTGAACTGTATTTTCAGTTTTGCCTCACCTTCTTGTGAGGAGGAGGAATCTGGGAGTACCACATATTCACAAAGGTTTTCTTAAAAGGAATAAACTTTCCTTACCTGCAGCTCCTGAATTTCCATTCAACCCTGGAATAGAGGAATCATTCTCCAGTCTTTCTGGATGAAATGTGTCCGTTTTGGCCCTGTAGGCCCTGCCACCACCCCCTGCTGCAATTATCAAGGGGACCGGTTCTCCGTTCTCCATCTTAACAAATTCAGAAATAAAGGCAATGTTCAAATTGAATCAGACATGTAAATGGAAGTTCAGCCACATGATAGTTACTGCATGTTGCACCAAGCAGGCATCTAGGGCTGCTCAGCACTGCCATTGCATTATTTATGCACCCACACCCAGAAATTTAATGGATAGAAAATTAAAGAATAATCCTACCAAGTTCTGCTACAGGAAACAGCAGTGTCAGTAGCTCTATGAATTGTATCTACCATGGTGATGACTCTTAGAAAGCCTGTAATGTCCCACGTGATGACTCTTATTAAATGAAACAGCTAAGGAGCATTGCTCTGCACAGTGTATCCTCTGGCAAAGGACTGCCTGAAACCAGTGTTTTGAATGAGTACTGTCTCAGCTAGCTCAGGACAGGAAACACCAGTGGTCCACAGCTACAGGACTGCCAACAGAAAACATACAGGCTATCCTCAACTTTCCTTGTCAGGCCAAATGTGTAGCTGAAGTCTCACATTCTACAATGGCAGAATTGAATTAAATCCTGCAGAATTTGCCTTTGCTGTAGAACTATTCTTCAGCATCTCAGTTTTTATAAAAAAACCCCTAACCCAGTTTGCAAAGGATTCTCCAAGCCACTGAAGCAAGTGTGGCTATATTGCAAAGCAGTTCAAAGAAGTGTGAAGGGCCAACACAGATCCCTTCATCTTTCAAGTGGAAATTAAGGATACCCAGAGGTCACTCTGTGGACCCTCTCCCTGAGGTGTATAAAGGATTTTTCAGAGGCAGGTGGCAGGATGTGCTGATGCTGGAGGGCATGGGGCCTGTGTTTCCATACCTTAAATATGTAAGTGGCACCGCCCCCGCCTCCACCTCCTCCTGCCCATTCATTGACACTTCTGTTCACACGGATCTCTTCTTCGATCACGTTGTTCTCTCCGATGCAGACTTTCTGAATAACATCATTAGTCTGCAAACAGAAGACCAGGTCTGAGTTCAGGTAAGGAACCTCCATGCCCTTGTACACATGGAGGCCTCGTGAACCCTTCACTGTCCCAAAGCAAGAAATTTTCCTCCAGTGAAACTACGTGATCAGAACCAAGTGAATGCTCTTCTAGAAGAATCTGCTTTTTGCCTCAATCTTCACCAGAATAATTTGTTGCCATTTTAAATTGAATTATTTTGAAGCAAGCTCAGTGCTGATACCTATTACCATGTAAAATGACATAATGTTTTACATGGTATTATCATGTAAAACAGCTCCATAAAATGTAGCTGCAAATGTTTCCCAGCATTGCCAGTCTGTATTTCGTAAGTGGAGGAAAGGCGTAACTCAGCAAGGATGTGCCTTGTCCCATGTCACATGACAGCCACACGGCAGAGACAGAGAAAACCCAAGTTTGTTTACCTCAAACTGTTTCCAGTCCTCTGTTGGTTGGGGCCAAGTAGCCAATGTGCTGTTGATTTTAGTAGCAATTTTACTGCAACTACCAGTACCTACCAAAACAGTGGCAAACCCACCTTTTGGTTGCAATGTTCCCCTGATGTTAATGAAAATACCTCACTAAAAATCCTCCACATTTCCTACTTAGCATTTTTTCCTTTCCATCAATTATCACTGAACATAGTGAACTTTCTGTATTAGGCAAATCCCTGAATTCACTAACTGATTTCAATCACAACATTAAACCACCATTTATAGCTGCTTCAGGACTATAACCTAAGTATTTTTTTGGTTTAAAATTGGAGCACTAAAGTGCATGACAAGGACTCTTCTGTGACCATTTTCAAGTTTCAAACTTTGCTTCTAGCTTATTTTATTTTACAGGTTTTGTCTCAGTAACACTATTTTGTTATATTGCACATATATTGCACATTGAACCTACTAAACCAACAACACTTCTAGGGGAAAATGCACAAACATTTGTTATAGTAGGATTGACCTTCTGCTTCCTTCTACTTTCATGCATGTGTTTTCTTTTGGAAGAAGAACCTGATAAAACCATGCTCAGCTTCCAAATTATTCTGCTGACCAAAAAATACCTTCTCAGTTGTGCCAGAGAATGAGCGGCATTAATTTTGTGTCTGCCTTGCCTAAAGAACCAACAGTCCTCCTTTCCCTGTTTTTTTCCCTCTCCTTAATTGATTTGAAGTTGGGTGGGAATGATTAATAAAATGACAAAATCAATGACCCAAAGGAACCGCTAGATTACAAAAAAATATAATCCTTCATGGCAAAGACATAACTGATTACAATCCAATCTAGTAAAAGTCCCCTCTACGAGTCAATGCAATCTCTTTGCCTCAATGAAAGAATTACATTAGCCCTCAATAAATTCTCACTAAGATTACAGTGGCCTGCAATTTAATGAGTCCATGTATTACCCTCAGCTGGAATGTCCTAGTTAAAGACGTTGGATGGACGTTTGAGTTAGGCCATTTCTCATTTCAAAAAGGCTTTATATTAATGGTTTGTTTGTAGATATGTGTAATTCTAGTTTTAACATTATTTACTTCAGCAGCAGCCTTGAGAACCCCTCTTACTTGTCTATATCCTTCAACCTTTCTCTGCTCTAACAGACTGCTAAGCTTTCATCTCTTGGATGCCAGCCATTAACAGCTGAGAAATGCACATCATTTAAATGTCCAGCTCAAACCTGTAGGTGAAATTTCACCAGATAATGCTTAGTTTGCTCCATAAGTGTCCTATTCCCACATCCTCCTCCAAACAATTAATAAACTACTGTGCATGCAAATAGTGCCCATCTTTCTGTCCAGATATTTGCAGCAAGGGTTGGTTAATAACATAGAAATCAGGACTAACCCAACAACGATTGATCTGCCTTTCCTATTCCCATATGGAGAATAACCAAGCAGGCCCTGTGACGTG
Source organism: Buphagus erythrorhynchus (assembly GCA_013400855.1). Taxonomy (NCBI): domain Eukaryota; kingdom Metazoa; phylum Chordata; class Aves; order Passeriformes; family Sturnidae; genus Buphagus; species Buphagus erythrorhynchus. Next base: position 86,643 of record VZTT01000159.1, read on the forward strand.
GGTATCTCTAGAGATGCAGAGCATATGATAATGGCAGGGCTGGGCTCAATAGTGGAACAAGGGCAAAACCCTTCAAAGTCAGCTGTGAAGACTCATCTCCAGAGGAATGGAAGGCAGAGCTGTCTTTGTCTCCAAGTCCCCACACAAGTGCTCTGAGATACTCAGATCAGTCAGGAACCTGCTGTGTAATATCAACACCTGCTGTGTAACAGGGTCCAAATGTTGAAGAGAGCAGAGGGACATGTGCTTCACGTTCTCATGGTCTCAAAGCAACACTTGACTCCTGTAGCCCCAAAACCCCTTGAGGACAACATTTTCTGTGTGAAAAGACAAAACTCCATGGATTGCAAAAAAGAAAGGCAATCACTTACACTAGGACAAGCATCTTCTCCTTGCTGTCCCACCAAGATATACAGTGTATCATCCTTCTGGAGGTCAAAAATTCCCAGCACAGACACTCCGTGGGACCGCACCATGGTGTTCTTCCCTCCTTTCCCACCTGCAGCTCCATAGCCTGAGATGCTGTAGAAAAAAAGAAAACAAGAGGCTGCCACCCGAGTTGTCCCAGGCAGGTGGAAAGAAGCACAAACCAATTCTGAGCACTAAGCTTTTTGTACACCAGATGCACACAAAGCTGAGCTCTGAGGATCTGACATTCTAAATAAATCTAAACCCAAAGCCTGAAGACTGTTTTTCTGCTCTGTTTGAATCTGTGAGCTTGGGTAGCTACAAAACAGATTCTTTCACATTGATTATTGGTCAAACACTGCTGAGAACAGAGTAAGCAAGTCCCTACAGTTCCAGCTTTAATATATGAAATACATCTTGTTTCCCAGAAGGCACATCCTTGAGAAGTTTGAAGCAAGGAAGAGAAAGAACAGAAGGAGAAGAACTGGTAAAAATCGGACATATGGCTAAAGAGAACATTAAGCATGAGATTGACAGAGGGAGATTTTGAGAAAGCAGACAGCATAACTGGTCCTGGTAGCATGGACCAGATGGAAAACAGCTCTCTTATTCCCATGACCAGAGGAATACAGAAAGAAAAGTAGATGGAGATGACACTACCTGCAGTAAACAAAGAAGATAAAAGCCCCCTGGCCGAACTCATGGTGATCAGGAACACCTCACTGTGGAGTGGGCAGGTTACACACAGGCTGCTGCAGTCTCAGTTGAGGCTCTGGGATTTTTATTTTAAACAGTCAAGATCCAGAGTTACTTACTGTTGCTGGTGTACCTAAAGATGTGGCTGTAACACTGTATTTCTCAGCTCCTCCCTCTCCCTTTCTAACAATGGACATACTTAAAGCAGCTTTTAGCAAAGGACGTCAAAGTACTTTTTAAAGGTCATGATAAAACACACATTTCTGCTGCAACAAAACACAGAGTTACTCAGCTTTCTGAGCAGGTGAATGATGGTACAGCAACTCAGTTTAGATCTAAAATAAGCAGGCAATTCTCCACTGACATTAGTAGCTTTCCATCTATTTCTGGGAGAGCAAAATTCCACCTGGAGCACGTAACCAGAGACTGCAGGACTCAGAACTCAAAAATTTCTCTCAGCTTCCTACCAGGCACAGCTTAGGTGCTCTGCTTTAACACCTCCTTTCCTCCAGCACCTGGCTTCTCTCTGCCCAGCATACTCCTGCCTGCAAACAGGCAGTTCTCATAAAGCATATTAGATCCTGGCAATGTGACATGATTATGTTCATGCCACTGCTGATAACCAAAGCAATCAGTCCTCAGTTAGGCTGTACCAGAGCCAGCAGGAAAAGTGATGGACACAGCACTGGGCCACACCGAACAGATGCTACACGAATCTGAAGACTGAGTTGATTTGCTGTGGAATTTTGCAATGGCTAATGAGGTGCACTACCAGGCAGAGCAAGCTGGCAGGACTAATTGGCTGCCAGTAGGGGCCATACTTTTCCATGTAAGAACAGATTTTGCATACAAGCAGTGATATCGGAAAGTTCAGGAAACCCAGACTGGCCTCATTCAAAGGCTGAAGACAAATAAAACCCAGTATATTCAGGTGACAGTCATTCCCTATTCAAAATGGGTGTCACTATTTAAACAGTTATCTTGACTTCAAACTTTAAGAGGATCCCTTTCATTAGGACCACCTTTCTTTTACAGGAGGAAGGAAGCCTTTTAACCATATTGGCCCTGAAGAAAGGTTCAGCCCATTCAGAGCAAGAATATAGAGTACCTTCCACTGCCTTTCTTCTTTTCTTTTACTATGACACTTGTGGGATCTGAAAAAGAAGCCCACACCTTCAGGAAGGGTCAGGATGTGCAGAGTGAAAACCAGGCTGTGCAAACCAGGGCTGGAGAAAAACATGTACCCTAATATCCAGGTTATGGGAAACACTCGAGCTAGTCTTGAGAGTATGAGAAAATGCTGTGCCTAGGCTGGCTGACTCAGAATGACACTTTTTTGCACACCGCTGGCTGTGTTCTTGAGCCACCTTAAATGAAGGGACCATAGAGAAGAGAGGACAGTAGAAGTGACCTCAAATGGGGCACTCAGCAAAATGGACCCAAACTTCTTCCTTTAAAGATGGAAGGAAGTCAGATAAAGGACAGTAATGTGTAATTTATTACAGTCCACTTCTCTCATACTTGGTCATAAGACCTAGATAACCAGACCTTCTGAATGCTTAGAAGGAAATCTGAAACAAAAAATAT
>VZTT01000175.1:3836-18171 GCA_013400855.1 Buphagus erythrorhynchus
TATTATCTAGTAATGCTGCTTTAAGACTTTTGGCAATCTACCAATTTGATATGGGAAACAGGTACTCAGGAAACTCTGTAATGCTCCAGTATATTTTAAAGTTATTCAGATTTGCAGTTTAAGTATCTTCCATTTGACCATTCATTAAAAATGTCTTGTTTTTACTGCAGTAGTACTGAGACTCCCAGCCAGATGCTTTCACTCTATTCTGGGATACATAATCAAAACATCATCTCTGCCATAAACAGAAACATATTTGTGGTCCTTAATTATTATGTTAATGAGGAAACATATAATTTCTTTCAAATGAAGTATGCCAAATATAGATCCAAGAAGAAAATGAAAGCATGCAAAAAAAGAAAACATGCTAAAAATAAATGTTACTACTAAGGATTTGCTGAATCACTTAAAATGCTGTGTATTAATTCACAGTGTAATGTGTAGATATTAATAGTTTTATCTGTCAGTCAGCAATCACATTCTGCTGTGACTTATGTGTGATGTATGAATGAATGTAAGCACTGACAGCCTTATAGATGTCTGAACTGTAGATAATAGGAATAGTTTATCTAATCAGAATTGATATTTTAAATATCTGATTCATAAAATTGCTGTGGTTGTCCAGCTACTACTGGACAGATACTGTTTCACTGGGATCAAATTTGAGGGACAAATGAAGGCAGCGAGTATTTACTTTGAAGGAATTAATTTAGGAACTGCTTCATGTACTTGCTACTCTGTGCTAACAACATTTTTAGGCTATTATGAGTGGCTTGAAGGGTATTCCATGCAGTTATATAAACAGCTTTTGAATAACATTTTTCTAACTTAAGAATTTGAAGAAGGATGGCATTATCAGTTACTTAGCCTATATTACATAAGAAAAACATTATCTAAAAGAACCCATAGCTTACAAGTCTTGTAAGCTATGGTACTCAAGCCTTGGTATGTAAGCCTTGGTACTCAAGACTGGTTTTGACCAGAATTCACTTGTGATTAGGAAATCACCTGTTTTCCAAACAGGTTTAGCTGTTGCTGAGTAACTCTCTGTATTCTGAGTAACCTTTTCATATTTGGCACACTGAGTGCTGCTATACATCCTATATATATATATACACATCCTGTTTGCAGGGACTTAGTTCTTCTGAGTTTCAAGAGTGAGTTTTGAAGCAGATGTGTATGTTGGACTGTTGTGGTTTGAGGCCAGCTGGACATCAAGCACTATGCACTCCTCACTCCATCCCTTCTCTCTATGTCTACCATAGTGGAATGGAGAAGAGAATCAAAGTAAAATTTGCATGTTGAGACATATAAAAAATTAAAATAAATTAAAATACAGCAATAATGGTAAACTACAATATTAATGTAAATTAAAAGGGAAAACTAAGTGATACACCTCACTGACTGATGCCAGACCCCCCTTCTGAACCCAGATCAACCCCCCTTCTTTGTAAGTCCCCCCAGTTTATATACTGGGCAGGATGTTCTATGGTGTGGAGTATCCTTTTGGTCAGTTCAGGTCACCTGTCCCAGCCATGCTCCTTCCCAGTTTCCTTTGAGTACCTCTTCACTGGCAGAGCATGAGACAGGATTAACATGACTTAACAAAAAGCCAGAACATCAGTGTTATCAACACTATTTTCATTCTGAATCCAAAACACCATGCTCATTCTGATTCCAAAACATTGCAGTGTAGCAACTACTGTGAAGAAGCTAATTCTACCCTGAAACCAGTCAGGACTGACAGCTGTGTAACTTTTAAGGGATGTAAAGTAGCTAAACCTGGTAATACCTCTATTATTAACTTAGAATTTTTAAGTGCACCTATAATTTGTGTCGGTAACACTGATAAAAACAAAGGAGACAAGCAACTTCACCTTAGGAGAGAGGTAATTTAGGGTTTTGGGAACCCTCAGAATACAGCTTATATTTAAGGGGAAAAAACCCCACACAAAAAACAAAAAACTCATTGCTTTGATTCCTGACTTTTTTAACAGTTTAGACTATAGTCTGATGAAAAATTTGAGCTACACAGAAACCAACAAAATAAGATGGGATTCAATGAAAAAAATAATGGAATTACTCACGCTAACTTGTATCAAACATAAAAAACTGATTTTCTTTAAAAATAAATAGAATTTCTTATGCATTACCCAGGGAAACTGTTGATAAGTATAAGACTGTTTCATTCAAGAAAAAATAAAGTTAGAAAGATGAGGGAATGGGCAAAGTTGAAGCAGCAGTGGTTCAGGCAGAAATGCTATTGTTCTGGACTAAATTACTAAATTAATTTTGGGGATTGCGATCTAACCTGTTTGCAGTAACAGGGTATTAATGTTATTGCAGTGGGATGGGGAACAGGTTATGAAATTCTCTGGATAATACTGTTCTGCTGACTTGAAGAAAGACAAACGCAGAACAGGTTCTCACCTGAAGACATTTTACGGTAATCAGGTTACAAAGGGAGTATTTCATACAAATGGGAGCTACAAGAGCTTGACTTTCTTAGTTCAACAAAATGAAGCTAGAAGAGATCCTCTAAGTACTCACTGTGTGCATGCAAAGGAGAAGGGGGAAGTATTTAACCAGAAAAACCTCCCAATCATGACAGTGTGGAAGCATATTGTCATGGACTGGCTATTATTAATTACAATGGAACAACTGAAAAATTATACAAACAAAGACTTGAAGCAGCTTTCCTCCAGAATGTTCTTGTCAAACATCTAAATTATTTTTAAGATAATCTGAACACTATTTGAGGTATGATATAGTATGAAGGCTGGCTAGAGGTTTCCCCAAATGGTTTCTCACTACCCTGTGCCTAATATGTTGACTGCATGAATTTGCTTACCCTCTAAGGCTATTCCTTCCAGTCTTATTCAATAGATCTATGAAGTTTATGTAGACTGAAGTTTATGACTAATAGTAGTATGTGACAGTCAATGGTTCAGTACAGTGATGAAAGTAGGTGGGTCTCATAGTACGTCTGACTCTTTATTAACTGTTTCAGCTAATCTCATAAAAGATATAACATCTCTATGCAAACTTTTCCTCTCCTACCTAAACTCAAGGATTGGAAAACCTACTTATATAAGTATGTGGTTACTCTGCAGTTGTATTTTGCAGCATAAGAAAACCTACAAAGCTAATGGTCATGCCATGATTTGTTTTGTCAGTAAATAAAAATTTGTTCTTGTGCTCTCAATCTGGTGAAAGGCATGAACACTAAGCACATTGCAAATTTTTCAAAACTATAGTTAGCTATGGTGCACTACTTACTGTAATTAATGCTCTCCTGCCAGTGTGGAAATCCCCAAGTTCCTCAAAGATAACACTAAATGTTTCTAATTCTGTCTGGCAGCTCAATAATATTTTTTGAGCCTGAGATCTAATTAAAATATGTGTGCTCTTTGATATGAAGCAGATCAAAGTTAAATTTGGTATTCTTAGCATCCAGTTTTTTTCTCTCTCCAAATGCACTTTTCTACTGTCTGAAACTCCTTTGCAGAAGTTCAGCAGACCTTCTCTGTTTGAAGATTTTTTTTCTGCATCATTTGAAGTCTCCGACTTTGATAGGCTCAGTGGAATAGATAATATGTGTGCACTGGGATTTATGCATAGATAGAGTAAGAAACAGGATGAAGCATATCTACAACTAATTTGAATCAGCAGTGAAACACCACAGTTCGAGTGATTAATAACTGCTGAAGCTATTGCCTAATGGTTTTTACATAGGAAAACTCATGCACACTGATAAGCAATCTTTTTCATTTAGAAAGACTGAATAAAGAATAATATAGGTGAAAGTGTGCTTATATAACCTGAGATACTCGATCTTTGCTACTAGCAGCTGGAAGAACTATTCAGAGATAAATTTTCAAAGCATCCAGCTGAGGGAAATGCTGTCCTTTGCCTCAAATCCTATTTCAGCCTTCAGTATAGTTGAAAATATTGATGCTTCAATAAATCAAGATATCTTTTTTCTTATTGTGGCTGCTAGATACAACTTGTATTAGACTTTACTCAGGCATTGTGAAAGATGTTTTCCGTCTAGTTTAAAGTAGAGTAGAACAGGCAGATAGGGAAATTGTTGTATTTTACGCTTCGTTTCAATTAGGAGTTTTTCCAAAGTACATGCCAAAGTAGGGCATCTGATTAAAAGAAAAAGTTAATTATTTAACTAAAATGTTTATATCCTGGACGTCAGATATGAAGAGAGGATAAAGATGGTATTCATACTAAATTCTTCTGTTCCCAGTATTCCTGTTGCTACGTTAGACATCTAGCATGAAGTGATACTCCCTAGCATGTGGGGTCATGGCACTTTGTACACAGTTTCAGTTTCAAGAGCAGTAGAATCCCATATGGGTGCTTCTTGTTTGCAGAAACAAAAGCACATGACAAGATCCCATGACCCAGATTATTCTCAGGTGGTAGGGCTAATGATCAATCTTTTTACTCTTGTCAGGGGCGTTATTTCTACACACCAGAAACTACAGTCAGAAACTACAATTAGTTCTGATGTCTTCATAAGTTTCAAAGTCTCTATGTATAGATGAATCTGCCTCCTTTCTTCTTACCCTTCTCTTTACCACCTCACCCTTGAGAAGAAGCCTTTCCTGAGCCAAACTCAGGACCATGCATCAGCCTTTAGAGACTTACTGACTGTTGGACAAGGCCAGATTTACCAGACTGCCTGAGGCCAGCTCCACATGCTGTCCATGAAAACAGTGAATTTGTAGCAGTTTTGTGTATTTGGTCTCATTTGTTGTAATTCTACATTGGCTGAAAACCAAGCAAGGGCTGGTCTTTCTATTGCTACAATATTCCAGCAAGGAAAAACAACTTTTTGGACCAGTTGAAAGCTATGACTCCTACTCACAGGTTCTTCTTGAGCCAGTTAGATACAACCTGAATGCTGCAGTATTTGGTGCTGCAGTAGCTCATTTGTAGATGCTCTGCTACTTAGTGTAGTTCATAGTAACAAGTAGAATGACAAGGCAGAGCACAGAATCTGAGACAGGGATCTGCAAAATCATGTTGTGTGCCATAAAAAAAAGTTAAACCTTTCCTTGTCAAATGCTGAGGGGAGAGATGTTTGTTAATACTCTTCTCTTAGTTGTTTTGGCTCTATTATGGGTCTCTACACTTCAGTCAAAATTTACAACTCTGATTCCATGCTGAAAATGGAGCTCTCAGTATGCAGAAGAAAATCAGTCACTGTGACACTTAATGCTACAAAAATATGGGTGGTTTTTTGTTTGTTTCTTTAGCTATTTATTTTCTTATCTATTACGCAGGAATTTAGGGCTTCAAGATCTAAGAAGCTCTGGTGTTTAACATGTCCTGATTGTTATTTTCCCTTGGTTAGGCATAGGAGATGCAGATAGCTTGCATCACCTCCTGAGACTGCAGAGACACTTTAGCCATGGTGGAAACACTTCTGTGCCACTTGGGTGTCTGTTCTTCAAGACAGAGCCCGGGCTGATCAGACACGATCAGATTTCCTCTCAGTTGGGAACAGAATCATGTACTTGTTTTAAATACATTGATGAAGAGGAAGAATGAGCCCAACAGTACACCAATGGCTTTAATGGATTGTTTAATCCTCAGCAAGTTTAACTGCTTGCAAACATTTTGCTCATTCAGTTGTTACCTGGCAAAGCTAAGTACCCAGGCAATGGCATGGACACAGACAAGTGGTGTCGCTTGGGGTCCGTACTGGGATCAGTGCTATTTAATATTTTCATTAACAACATAGATGAAGGGATCAAGTGCACCCTCAGCAAGTTTGCTGATGACACCAAGCTGCGTGGTGCTGTTCACATACCTGCAGGATGAGATGCCATCCAGAGGGGCCTGGACAAGGTCAAGAATTGAGGCCATGGCAATTTCATGAAGTTTAATAAGACCAGGTACAAGGTGCTGCATGTTCATCCCAGTATGAACATAGGCTGGGGAGAAACAGATTGAGATAACACCTGCTGAGAAGGATTTGGGGGTGCTGGTGGATGAGACGTTGGACATGACCTGGCCATGAGAATTCACATCCCAGAAAGCCAAACGTGTCCTGAGCTGCATCTAAAGCAGCGTGGGCAGCAGGGGAGGGAGGGGATTCTGCCCCTCTGCTCTGCTCTGGTGAGACCCCACCTGGAATGCTGCATCCAATTCTGGGGTCCCCAGCATAGGAAGGAAATAAACCTATTGTACTAAGTCCAGAGGAGGACACCAAAATGATTAGAGGGATGAAACACATATCCTACAAGGAAAGGCTGAGAGAATTGGGATTATTCAGCCTGGAGAAGAGAAGATTTTGGTGAGACCTAATTGCAGCCTTCCTGTACCTGAAGAGAGTCTACCAGATAGACAGAGAGAGACTTTTTAAAAGAGCATGCAGTGACAGAATAAGGGGGAATGACTTCAAACTGACAGAGTAGGTTTAGATTAGATATTAGGAAAGAAATCTTTACTATGAGGGTGATGAGGCATTGGAACAGGTTTCTGAGAGAAGTTATGGATGCCCCATCCCTGGGAGTGTTCAAGATCAGGTTGGCTGGGGCTCTGAGCAACATGGTAGTGGAAGATGACCCTGCCCATAGCAACAGGGTTGAAAACGGATAAACTTTAAGGTCTCTTCCTACTCAAACCATTCTATGATTCTTTGAAAATTTGTAAGTAGCAGTGCTGGTCATGATCCAGAAACCAGCTGAAAGATGAGCTCATGCAGATGTATTCTTAACTTTAATTTCAACTTCAGATGTACAAGTTCTTTGACTCTAAGGCCTGTGGAAAATGACTTATTTCAGTGCTGTGAATTCAATTACAAATGATGCAAATCCAGAGACTAAACAATTTTGAAGAGATAGTTAATTATAAGGTGGTAATTATCTGGTAGCAGAACCTGAGCTTAGATGATATATTGCTGCCAAAGTAATTAACTTGGTGGAAGTGAGAACCATTACATCTACACTGCAGGAACTTGGTGCCAAGTTCTCCATGGCTCTTACAGGAAACAGCAACAGCATTCAAAGAAACCCAGTGTCTTCTTTCCACACAGTGTAGTTTATGTCAAAATGCTCAGAACAGAGACTAAAGGCTCAGAGAGGTGCCTTTTAAGACTGTTCTCTCATTCAGGAATTGCACTATTTTGCTTTAATTTTTTTTTTCTCTCAGAAGCACTGTATGCACTCCTCAGAGAAATGGAAAAAGTCTGGCTTATGGTAAAGCATTAATTAACTGGGGGTGAAGATGGGGGAGTAAGTAGAACAAATTGGAGTTGCAGTAAAACAATTTCTTTTTGACCATCTGAGACTCATAGGTGTTCAGTAAGATGCCAATCATAATTTATTCTAGCCAGAAATCATTGTCTAGCTTCAACCATGTGTCTAAAAAACATGAGAATAATTTTGACTGAGGTGATTACATCTGAGTGAATACTAAATCCACCCATAAACTCTGACAGCTGTAGACATGTTAAGTCTATATGACTGTACAGATTATTAAGGATTATTTGTTGGCTTGCTTTACATTGGTTTTAAAAACTCAGACACATATTTGTAACATGTTGAGTCAATGCCTATTTCATCACATAATAAACCAATGACAAATCAGTAGAGTTCTGAGAAAAGTGAAGACTGTGGGGTGTTGGTTTTTTTTTGGGGTTGTTTGTTTAGTTGGGGGGAGTTATGTGTGGGGAGCTTTTTCTTCCTAAGAAGCATGTCACATTGAGATGGAATAAAAGATTAGTTCATTCCTTGAATTCCTTGCCACAACTTGACAGTGGCAGAGAAAGCTTCTCCTTTTCTTTCTCTGTTTGTTGTAGATGGAAGAAATTATGCTTCAGAACACAAAGCAAGTTAATGTCTTTCATATCCTCCTTTCTCTCCAACTGCTAATGTCATCTCAATGATATGTGTTTGTTACATGAGTTTTGGTTTATTGAGAGCAATTTTACTTAGCAAATTATAGTAATAAGGTTACCAGTCTTTTCCAAGTAGAACTTCTCTCTCTCTCCCCTACATTTTATTTGACAGTATTTGAGAGCAGCATGACAAGACTCCTTACTTTCCACATTTCTACTGAACACAACTGTCGACTCCTCATCAACGCCAAAATTGCATTTGCATCATTTTTATGGAACATACATAGTGGTTATCCACATTAAAAAGTTCAGCTTTCTTAATAAGAAACCCACGTACCCTATAGTCTAGCCTGTAGTTAAGATGCAGATTTAGTCTCTCTGGACTTTCAGCACTCAAAAATACAAAAGAAGTCCTATTTTACCAGCTTGTTCTACACAACTAATCCCTCAACAGTGACACAACATTAACATCTTCAGACAATAATTGATGTGTGTTCACATTAACAAGGATGGAAAATAGTACCTGTAAAACCAGAAATCTTTCTATTCTTACAAAGCTCATCTTACTGAACAGAAATAATGTATTTGAAAGACTAAGTAATATTGCCAAACTCTAGTCTGAATATCGGCATACCATACAACCCCAACTGTTTTTAATCCTACATTCTACAGCTTTTGTTGTATTGCACTAAGAAATTGTTTTATATTTGCACTGAATGGTTTATCCCATTCTCCCCCCAAGCTGTGGCGTGGTTCAGCCCTCCCTTAGCCCCGCCCCCTCGGCGGTGTCCCATTGGCCGCGGGTCTGCTCCTCCCCGCCCTTTCCCTGAGGTTAAAAGTGCCCGCCATCTTCCCTCCCGCTCTCTTTCTCCTTTCGCCATGTGCGTCACAGAATAAACTGTGGATCACCTTCCCACGGGAGAAAAGGGCCGCCTTTGGTTTTTTGCCTTTGTCTATGATGGTTTCCCACCCATTTCTGGGACCAGAGAGGGAAAAGGGGATTACCTCAAGTTTTTTCCAAATATCTAAAGGTATTACTAAAGCAAAGTTTAAGCGGGGTTCTAAAGAAGGGCTGAAACAAAAGCCCTCTTTTTAACTTGAAATACAAGCTAAAAATGAAAACTGAGTAAGTAAGGACAGAGAACAATAGCCAGCCTGTATCACCACAAAGGAGTCATGTTGTAATTCACTTGTTCCTATTATGTTTTCTGGGGGATCATTCTAACCCCATTGAAATCACAACAACTCAATTTCTCTGTGGTTGCTTCTGAGTTATACAAATGCAGGGATAGAGAACCAAAGTAATTTATACGGGCTCCAGAAAAACATAATCAAATATATTTTCTTGAATTTTGCTTGTGGTGCTGTCATCGTGGCCTCCCTTTGCTTTGCAGGTTGAGTCACTTTATGTGTAGTCTCAATTTTTAATTCATAATGTGGTGAAAACTTTGATCACCACCCCCACATAACTACTGTTTTACATAATTTATTTTTTATTTATGTTTTACGTAAATAATTTAACATTATTTTTCTGAATGAAAATAAGAATATAATGAATGATGTTTTTAAAATTGATGATACTAACAATATTCAGTTGTGATATGGGGTCATTCTGTGTCTTCCATAGAAAGATTTTTCTTCTACAGAAAGATTTAAGGATTCTATGATAAATAAATCTATAATACTTTCAAAAGTAATGAGCTGAATTTCTCTCGGTTTTTTTGATGTATCAATAAAGGATTGTTTTTATTTTGAATACACACTTACTTCAAGATAATTCAAATTTGGAAGGAAAAAGTGTTGGAGGATAGGCTTGTATCTTGCAGAAAGCAAGTTTAGTAAGGGAGAGGTGTTTGCCTTCTGACTGGTATAATTAAGTTTAGAGAGTAGTGTTCCTTGCAAATAATATAGTATTCAGTTGGTTGTGGAAAGTTACACAAATTATTATGTCAAACAAAAAGTACAGATTAGCATAGATAGTCAGCACCCATAATTAATGCCTCTCCATCTATGATAGAAAAGGTGTATCTATATGACATTGTGTAAAGGAAGGATAGGAGATCATAACAAATTGCTATCTCCTTTCTCTTGAAGGCTACATATTTTAATTTATGTTATAATCAAATATGGTTCAATAATTTCTTCAAGCCTGGATGGTCTATAGCCGCTGGCATTCCAAATGCTGCAACAGATCTCATAGTGCTCATTAATTAGAGATTACTGAGTTTTAGCCAGAGTTTGAACTTCTGATATCCTACGTGTTTTCTAAGATCTTCCTTGGGATCTGAGTCTAGAAAACCAGCCAGTTCCTAAACACTATTTATCAGCTGCTCCTTTATTTTCTCCTCTTTACTAATAGCTCACAACCGTAGGTCTTCTAGTCATTATCCCATATAAATCCCAGAAAATCCCCTGAAACAGACATTAGTTCTCAGGTATCTAAAGAACGTGAATTGAAAGTGTATATTTTCCTTATATTTTTATCTTCAAGCTTGCTAAACTGATATATGTATAACGGTTTTTTTGCCTCTATTTATGAAGAGAAGTTGATGAATAGCTGTACAACCATATCAGTGACTGAGGAGAAAAAAGAGGATGATAGGTGTGACTCTACTAAAACATAAACTTTAAGAAATTTAGAGATTTTAAAGGAGCTAAGATTTTAGTTAGAGATAAGCCTTACTAAAGTTAATTAAAATAAATGAGTAGGCCTTGAAAAAGTTAAGCGCTAGTAGTTAACTAATAATTAATTGCTTGTCAACACAATGTTTGGTTAGCTGGGTTTATAATGAAGAATATAGAAACTGACAAATAGCTTTAGGAACATAAGACAATTGTGGGCCTCCTCTGTTCCAAAACCAATTGAAGATAGAGAATGAGAGTTCTACCAAAAGTTCATTTGTCATATGTGCATTGAAAAGGTAGAAAGGTCAGAATGAGGAAGACTTCATTTACTTCCTCATTTTGGGACCCCTCCCCATGAAAGGGACCACCGACCCATTTCAAGGAACAAACTACACATGCTTAATAGCTCTTGAAATGATTAGCATACGAAGCGAGGAACGGGCTGTACCAAAATTGTGAATATGTATTTGTATTTTGGGTATTCAATACTTGTATGGATAAAAGGACTCTGTGATCACCTGGAAGGTGCAGTGTGTATTTGGGAGCTATCCCGCATGCTGCCCGACGTCGCAATAAACATACACTTTCTAACTCTAAACTGTTAGAGAGTTTTTGTCCGTCACAGTTGGATATCGGTACTAGACCAATATCCATATTTCTTTAGTAAATCACTACCAAGTTACTTGACACTAGAATTGAATCTGGCAAAATATCTCCGTGACAGATGTTTGATATCAGGGATTGGAAAAGTAGCATGGTTTCCATGTCTGAACTCCTGACACAAGACCATGTTTAGCTCTGGTCACCATAACTCTCACCCATAAGCTGGAGTAAAAGTCTCAACTTGTGATTTGCTGTCAATCCAGAGGTATCTACACATGCTGCTGAGTGAGTAATGCTGCTTCTCCCTGCAATGCTCATGCCAGGGACTCATTGAGAATTTGTATGGCTCTATTTATGTACATGAAAGCCCTCATCATATTCCTACATTTCAAGACAGAGAAAATATTTTTGCAGCTCCCTGGAGATGTGAAAGCCAGTGATTGCAGATGGAAGCACAAGGCTGCCACAAAGGTTATTTGCAGACAGTGTGTGGGAGAGTGACTTCATGCAGCAATTCTCTAATTTCTATTAATAAAAAATATACCTACTGAGCAAGGAAACACATTTTTCAGTAAAAAGAGTATTTGTAAGTCCATGACAATTTTGTGGTGCAAACAGCTGATTACTTTCTACTCCCAGATAACCAGTGTAATATGTACCCAAATCTGCTGCAAGAAACTATGTTTCAGAAGGGAAGAAAACTAGCTAAGAAAACTACCTAGAAAACGACATACCTTTATTAACTACAGGAATTACAGCTGGTTTAATCAGAGTATATGAGTATATCCTGCCCAGCATACACTGCTGAAAACATCTGAGTGGATCAAGTGGAACTTGAGCTGGCCAGAGAATGGAGGCAAAACATTCCCGTGTTCCCATGAGGTGAGGCAAACCTTGGAGACAGCAAAATACTCTGTCCAGTAAGCAGCCTTTCGAGAGAACACAAAGGACTAAGCTGGACAAAATAACTTTTACAAGCAAAGGAAAAGATTTCTGAGAATAAGATATATCTTACTTAGTCAATTGCACCCAAACAAAGAGTAATAACTTCAAACAATTTCATAACTGAAATATTTATAATAAAATTATAATAAACTCATAAACATGAAGTCCACATGAGCATTGATTGTGATATAGATACACTTCTGAAGAGTCAGGTCATTTTAATGTTTGTATCCAGCAAGACTTACGATCAAAACTTCGTGTTTTGGTTGTGGGCTCCTGGCATATCCTGGTTATGCATTCTAATGCATATCTTTCAGGGCAGCCTGTTGGTGCTCTGTGTGCTTAGCATGAAAACCAACAAGGGATGTGGAATATACTGGCCACTTAGAAAATTAGAACCCACTTCATTTGATCACTTTCTTTGAAACTTCAATATTTTGATTTTTTTTCGTTATATTAATACAGACGCAATTTTTTTTTCTCAAATGTTAAAGCTCCAGTGTTATTAAAATGTTAGCCTTTTCCTTACTCTACAGGGATATATACAAGCCTTCATTTTCCACTAAGTCATTTATATATGTGATTGTAAGACCCTCACTTGGAATGCATCCAGCTCTGAGGTGCCCAGCATAGGAAGGACAAAGGCTTGCTGGACTGAGTCCACCAAGGTGAGGTGATGAGAGGGATGGAGCACCTCTCCTGTAAGGAAAAGTTAAGAACATTGGGATTGTTCAGCCTGGAGAAAAGGAGGTTTTGGCGAGACCTAAATGTGGCATTCCAATACCTGAAGGGAGCCTAGAAAGCTGGAGAGGGACTTTTTAAAAGAGTATGTAGAGACAGGATAAGGGGGAATTTTGGGGGCTTCAAACTGAAAGAGGGTAGGTTTAGATTAGATATTAAGAAAAAAAATGTTTACTTTGAGATGGAGTGAAGGTGTCCCTGCTCTTGGCAGAGCGGGCTGAAAGTAGAAGATCTTTGAGGTTCCTTCCAGCCCAGGACATTCTGTGGTTCAATGGTCTGCTGCAGTGAGCATTCACTGTCTTCTACTTTCTGTCTTCGGTCACTGACTGCTGGTAAGCCTGCTACTGAGTCTCTTAGCTCAGCTACTTCTTAGCTTTCAGTTCAGTGTTATCTCATGAGTAACTAGATGAACTAGCAAACAGGAACATTTGTGGCATAAATTTACAAGGAACACATGAAGATATTCCCCCTTGGAGTTAACGGGGGTGAGCAAAACATTCCTTCTAGTCCCTGTCTGTATTACAGCTCCTGGTAGACAGAGTTTGTTAGTGCCTCTGTTGCCATGACACTCTTGTACTTTCACTTCTACTTTCACTACATTCTTTCACTGCTTCCTCCAGCCCACCCAGCACTAGCAGGCCTGTTGCTTTTTGGGCTGCTATTTGTAATTCTCTATGTACCTTTCACTCCCAGCCTATAAGAAACAAAGCTCTGCACTCACTTGAGTCCTTACCCGTGAAGACACAAGACAGTAGGTCTAATGCTTCCGTTAAGTGTTGTAATAAAAGGGCAGTGCACAGCCAAAGTGGTTGTCTGTAACTTTTAGGTTTTATAATTAAAAAAAGCAGTGAACTTTGCATTTCTTAAAGCAGTTCTTAGTATATCAGTGGTGTTTTTCACGAGTCCAGAGCTTTCTTCATTACAGTTTACCACTGTATGCACAGCTCTTTTAAAGTATTATATTCTATTGGTTCTTGTGGGGTTTGCTGTACACTCCCTTGGAAAAAAAGTATTGCAGTAATTGATGGCAGATAATTACATCTAGAAAAATTACATGCTCAAGGTGATTATGGCAACCATGTATCTTGGCACAGCTGCATTGTGAAATTTTATTGATCATATGACCTGGAACACATAAGGACAAATCTTCTATAAATCCACTGTATATATCATCTATAGCAATATAATTATTCCATGGCTTTTTAAGTACTACCTGCCTGGCTTGGTGATGTAAATGAAAGAGTAGCATTCAGGAAAGTCAAGAGATCCACATGTTGATTTGGACAAATAATTACAAATCTCCACATATTTAATCTTAATGTGTAACAATGTGAAATATATGGTATTACATTTTAGGTACTAAATAAGCCAAAAATAGTTCCCATATTACAACATAATTTTATGTGCCCAGTGCCATGATTCAGTGTTCTGAAAATAAGTGATGCAAATTAGTGTCTCACATTCCAGCCTGAGAAAAAAGAAATATTTTCTGTAAAAATAGAAGTCTAGAATGTCACTATATAAGATTACACTGATAAAAAATGTGAAAAAACCCCAACA
>VZTT01000179.1:2066-22226 GCA_013400855.1 Buphagus erythrorhynchus
GCATGCAATCCCTACACTTCCTGAACCTCAAATGAAACAGAATAGAGAAACCCCATGTCTGTTTCACAAGAGACTCCTGTAAAACTTCTGTGTTAGAGAAGGACACAAGGTTTTTCTTCAAATTCATCACAGACATAAATTTGTCTCTGATTATGAAACTTTAGAGGAAAAGGTGCATTTGGGGTTTTTTCCTTGCCTCTTTTTTGGTTGGTGTTTTACTTACTCTCTTCTCTAAAAATAAACTTCTTTTTTAGTATATGCTATACACCTATAATAAAATGACGAAAAAGAGAAAAAATATTTTCTTATCCTATTTGCAGTCATGGAAGTATCTATCTTCTAGCTCCAAGAGGATGACCAACATATGATGTAATGTAATTCCAAATTTGCATCAATGCTTTTCCACCCTCACTGGTATTGTCAGAATCAAAGGAGATATTTGTTAAACATAGCTTGAATAAAAATCCAATGATATCTAACTGCCAATGAAACCTTGTGAAAGGGGAGAAACAGCTCCTCAGAAAATTTAATGTGAAGCAGATTTACGCATTTACATTTTAATTGCAAAATGTTAAAAACAAAATCCGAACCAATAAACCCCAAAATAGAAACATAAAAGGGTTATTTTTTCAAGGTAATAGTGATTTTAAAATTCTCCTCAAGCTGTTTCTAACATTATAGTGGATATGATTCCAACAAATGAGAAAGAGAGAGGCTGCCTGAGTGCATGTCTTATAACAGAATTGTGACACACTACTATTTTGCTAAGAGATAACAAAATCAATGCTTTATGAAAGCATCCTTGTATTTTAAAGCAAAATCCATCCAATTCTTGATCACTTTGATTCCCTGAGCTCCCTTTTATTCACAAGAAGCAAGAATCTCCCTGAGATAGAGCATCCACTTGGGCTGCGTCCAAAGATACCACAGCTTCATGCCAGTAAAGCAGAGAAGCTCCTTTTCATTTTTCCTTAGCTCCCAAGATTTTTTGGCTGGCTGAAAATGATGAAGGAGTTAACAACAAGCTGGCTGACCTGACTCAGTTCTGGAAAAATAGAGGGAAGAATTAACCAAAGCTTTATCAAGACAGAATCAGACAAGTTACGTGAAATGGATGCCAATCTGTGGGGCTAGATGCAAAGCAAGTATTTTTTTTAAGTGTTTTGCAGAATGAAAGGTCTGGTTGAGAGCAGCATTCATGTTAATGCAGTTTACTTGTGTCTTGCCAAAGGCATTTCATTTCATGGCATATGTTGGTATGATTAAAAAGCATGCATTGTATGGAATTAAAAGGATGCACTTTGGAAGGACTAAAAGTTGGCTCACTGACAGATTGAAAAGTGGTGAGAGTAATGAGTGGAACTATTTCCAGCAGATTCCCACAAGGATCAGTTCCTGGTACAACATCGTTTAGTATTTTCATCATGTGTCCAAACAATGATGTAAAATCAGTCCCAAGATGGTTGGGGCCTGGAGCATTCATGGTCTAAGAAATGGCTGGGAGAGCTGGACTTGTTCAGCCTGGAGAAGACAAGGCTTCAGGGAAAGTAAAAACAGCCTAGGAGGGGGTTACAAAGAGAGCAGAGCCAGGCTCTTTACAGAGGAAAGAGAACAAGACACTATAATCATAAAGTGAATGTGGGGGAGTTTCAGCTATATATAAGGAAAAATAAATTGCTATGAGGACAATCAGACATTGGATCAGGATAGCCAGGGATGTTATGAAATCTCTTTCCTTGGAGGTTTTTAAGACCTGATTGGATGAAGCCTGGAACAACCTTACCTGAATTCAATTTTAATCTTGTTTTGAGCAGAAACTTGGACTGGATGGCATCCCAAAGTCTCCCCTTGGGAGGAATGTAATTTGGCTGATTCTGCCTGGAGAGGGATTTGGGAATCCTGATGGATAACTATTTCAACCATGTGCTCTAATGTAAGGCTACAAGGAAAAGCAATGGCTGGATGTTATTTGGTCACTGCTGTCAAGAGCCCCACATGATACCTGACACCTTTGCAGAGTGGAATTCCAGAAATAGAAGCAGCCAGTTGCAAGTGACCACCACTTCCACAGGTACAGCCTGTGAAGGCTTGCACTGCTGCCTGATGGAGCTCTCCAGTGCCTCCTGAGCTGCTGCTTTTGCTATGTGAGTGGAGTGAAGGACAGCCCGGACCTGGATTTTGTCCTGTGCATGCTATGCAGCATTTCAAGGGGATGTTTCTATCACCCAAAACTACAGTAGCCTCTTACAGAGAAAAAAGGCATTGTGCTGGTGGGGTGAGAGGAAGTACTTAGGAGCTTTTAGGCAAAGCTTTACCAAGATTCAGTAACTGGGGGTTTTAAGTTAGACAATGTGAAATTCTAAATAAAAATAAAGTCTAAAAATGCCACAGCTTCTCCAGAGTGAAGATGAATTCTCCCATGCTGCTATTCAAAAGTACTGGTCATGCCTTCCTGTAGAGCAAGTTGCCAGTGCTGGTTCAGGACTCAGGGGGCCAGGATTTGCAGGCAGGCACTCACTATTCTCTACTTTAAGCACTTTTCCTTTCCTGCCTGACTTGGAGTTGTTCTGGAATATTTCTGAACTGTAGAAACCTTTAAAACAATCCCACACTTTCACAGAAAAGCCTTTCTGCAGTAGCTGAGGGAATAATGTACATCATTTACAACCACAAATATAGTCAGAGGTTACAAGAACAGCATCAGCACACTTGTGCTGGAGCAGCAGGACCCTGACCTGATATTGGTAACTAGAAAGGCAAGCAGCCAAGAGATAAACCCATTTGACCACAGATAAAAACCCTTCTGATGTGTTTTGCTGCACTTGCTTGTTAGCTGAGATCCATAAAGATGAATTATCTAGATTAATGTGTTGTAGAGATGCCATTGTGATAAAGCTCATTGTCTCAGATACATTCAAATACATTGTTTTGAAGTAGAAATCACAGTTGTATTTTTTTCTGTTATGTGAAATCCCCAACCCTTATGTAATTTGAAGAGGCTTTTCTTAAAGCTTTTCTGAAGTGATGCAACTATTGACTTGTTGCTGGTTTGAGTTTTGACACCAGAGAACTGTGTTAGCCAGACCAGCAACCAGCTAGGCTATCTGAAACAATGGAAATATAACCTCATCTTTTAATTTAATAATGTCTTACATTCTAATTTTGTACTTCACTGGCTTAATATTCCTAGGTAAAAAAAAATTTATGGGATTTTTTTTCCTCTGAGAAGACAATGTACTTCCCTTTAGCAGTTTTAGACACAAAAATACACATTGATAAGTAGTCTCTAATCAGATGGTGTAGCAATTCCTTGATCATTTTAGAAAAAGCAGAGACATACATATTGCTATGCTGAAAAAGTTAGAACATGAGTGGTAAAATTATCATATCATAGTTAACTCATTCCCAAATCAGTTAACTTCGTGACAAAAGTATTGAAGAGTATATGTTAGACAAATAAAAGTGTTTCCTGGCTTTTATGGAAAAACAACAGCTAGAAAGAAAGAGGAGGAAATAAATGCATTTCTTGCAGTATGCAATTATATACTGCTCTGTTGCACGTGGATTTATAAGGTGTGCTGGGTGCACACCCACTGCAAAATAAACAAGCCATTACACACTAACACATCACTAAGCCAGGAGGAGTAACCTGTGGGTTATTACTTCTCCTGTCTACCTTGGTCACGAATTTATCTTTGACTGTACCCATGTGGAACAGTTTGCTGGCTCAATAACCTCTTGGGTGCATAACCACTCCTCAGCAACTGATTTTTTCATACCTTTACTTATTTAGCAGCAGGAAAAGGACAACAGGCAGCCAGGCACAGTGGCATCCAAGGGCAGCATCTATGGGTGCATGGACAGAGCCAAGGGCAGAGAGCTGGAAAATGTAAGAGAGACGAGTTGAGCAGTGACACCATTGAAAACATGATGGTCACACACTTGACAAGAGGTGGCAATATCATTTTTATCACACATGATACTTTCACTCTACTATTAATCACTTCGAAAAATTAATTACAAGCATTCTTTACTCTAGGCAGACAGTTCCATTTTGGTAGCAGGGAACAGGGTGTGCGACAGTTTTCTCCCTGTCACGCTGAGCCTACTGTCCTTTCATGTTTTCTCTGTGGAGGATTTTGGTGACAATATCCAGTTGCCTCACACCTTGCAGATGATTGCACTGCCCTTATCCTTCAGTGGAGTGGCAAGAGTTTTTGAGATTCCTGTTACACATTGCCCACTGACCATCTGCCATTACCACCTTAACGAGAAATCACTTGATGAAAGGTGATTGAGTGGTTACCATCCAGTACAAGGTTACAAGCTCATTATACTACTTCCCCCTCCAATATTAAGCAATAGTGATAAGCCAAGAGTCTTAGCTGATACAAACCAGTGCATTTCTGCTATTTCAATAGTGTTGCCTTTGTTTACATGACATTTAGCTTAAAAGCATTTACTGTAAGGTTAATTTAGATCCCAGCCTTTGGTTAAAGTGGGTTTCTGGGTGCCACTATTTTAAAATAGAAACTTGGGATAATCAAGGAATATTCTATTTTTTATTATTCTTTTAGTAATCATGGATTGGATGCTTTAAAGATGAATCAGCTGTGGTGTTTCGGTAGCACTTGTGAGAACTTGGTTTCTGTTTCCCCTCAGAGCACTGAGGTTTCCTGTAAAGCTGCTCTGGCTCTGGATTTATGTACCATTTGCAGAGGAAGATCTATCCACTTAAAGCTTTCACATTAGGTTTTGCCGAGTCAGTTTTATATATCAAGCTGTTTAAAAAAAATAAAAAAAGGTAAGCAAATCCAGGGAAAAGTAAGCTTCAAAAAAATGAGTCCAGAGGAAGTTCACAGTTCCTTAAACAGTTTTTGTTCTAAAAGCAAACCTCTACATTTCTCTTTCTACATCAGGTTCCTGCTCTGATGTGTTCCCACTAAAATAGAAGCATTCTATGCAGCCTGTTAGGGTTGTGGATTTCAAGACAATCTCCCAAATAAAAATCAGAGAACTGAACCGATTGAGATAAGCTGTTAGAACACAAGAAAAAGCCAGAGCTGCCTCTTGTCACAGAGACATTTAACAGGAGTACAAAACTGCAGTGAGAAGAAGCCTGGCAGTGTGATTCAGAACATACCACTAGGGGGGAGCGATAGCGTTGCTGTGCTTAAGGTTGGAAAAAATGTTCTGAAAGGTTGTGTTGCTAGCACATACTCTATTTTAGTTCTGGGACTCATCCTGTAATGTCATATATATTCTGAGTGGTAAAGGAGCCACCTGATGTCCAGCTTCATTTCAGGGAAAGGGAGGGCATAGGTATGATGGGCACTGGAAGACAAGTTTGGATGTACTCGGATTACTGGGAGATAGTTCAGAGGAGAGACACCTTGAAAGGTCAATGTCAGGAATGCAGCATGCTAATGATGCTAATGATATAAACAACACCCAAGATAGATCTCGATTTGGTGAAGCACTTATGTACATGTTGTACTTGAAGCACCTGAGCTGCTGTATTCATTTCAGCCAGGTGACCTGTGTACCTCACCAGACAGGAGTTCCAGGCATTGCACTATCACAGAACTGGTGTTTCTTGGCATTTATCCACACTTTTCGAATGCAAAGATTAGTGCATCTTCCTGTTATAAAACTGCCTTCTGCTGGTGATCATTCTCCTGATTCCAGACAACTCTGATTCATAGCATAAGAAAAGCTTTCCCAAAGGATTCAATAGCTCTTTTTCCCCAAAACACACATCATCTTGCCTATATTTGTGTGTATCTCATCTTATCCTAAAAAATAAACAAATCACTTCTGGGCCCTTATTCTCTCATATCCAGAAGGAAAATATTGCCTGAGAAAACAGTATTAAGTTTTCCCTTTTTTTTTTTCTTTTGCATAATAGGACATAATTTATTATTTGGCTTACAATCATTGACAAGGGTTCAGAAAAATGCAAATCTTACTGTTTTGATATCTTACACTGATTGTAACTTATCATGTCATAGGCCCTTTTAGCACCAGAGACATCATTCTGGTATAGTAATCCCTTCAGAGAATTCTGTCCAACAAATATAGAAGACTGTCATCATGATGAGAAAAAGCCTTTCCCCTAAAAGTGTTTGTCATCCAAGAATAAATACCAATTAAAATAATGGCTTTTTGAGACTTTAGAGATAATAATCCATTTATCAGGAAGATACTGCTATAAGCATTATACATAAGCCACTCACCCTTCCCAGTGTCTTACAGTCATCTGAATGTCAATTAAAAAAAAAAGAGAGAAGATGAAGTTATAATGCTGTATCAACAGACAGCTGTCCTAGTGGGCACTGGGAGCACAGAATGGCTCGCATTGCTGAGCAGTGCAGTCATTGCCAAAGGAATGGTGAGCTCACATTTCGTTCTGACTCCCATGGTGGTGTGGTCAGACTGTGGGGCTCTCCCCCTCGCTCGCCCAGCTGACGCCCTGTGCTGCCTGCACACCAGATCTGGCTCGTTAACGCGTCTGGAATGAGCGGGAGCCACCTCTCAGCTGCCAGGCGCAGGGGCATACTTGGATTCCCAGGTTGGAAGATTATCTCATTCAAGCACAGTTCTCCCAAAGATATATAAGTGCAGTGAGCGTGGTGGTCCCTGCAGAGCTGGCCTGAGCCCTGGGAGGTTTCAGCCATAGAGGAGCACAGCCTTTGATCACAGCAAACATGACGATGATGATGAAAGTAGAAGAGCTGGTAGGTGCAACCTTCTTTCACTTACTCATAATTAATTATTTTCTAGACTGTCATCAGACCAGACAGACAAAGAGGACCTTTGTGGATCACTGATTTAGCAGGTTACCAGCACTGCTGTGCTCTAGGTGCTAACCCTTATATATTGTTTGTTATATTATTATATTTTCATTTTCCTTGGGAAAGGGTCTCACCACAGACACAACTACATAGCTGTTTGGATTTGACATCACAGCACAGTTCACGAGGAAAACATCAACCAAAATTTAGCTATTTATTTGACTTTGTCCTTGATTTTAATTTATATATATTTTTAGAAGCCAGTAATCTAATAATCACACTAAGTAATTCCAATCTAATAAGGGACTGGAACAACATATTAATGCAGGGAAACTACAGTATTTTATAATACTGAATTAACAGCTTAATAATTGTATTGTTTTCTAATAATAAATTAACATTTCCTACAGCCACTGCTGTTCATGATGTAAAAGAGTCTTTGAAAAATTAGGTCTAGATCACAAGTAATGGGACATTCCACTGCAGGATTCAGACTGTCTGATCTGATGGATAAACTGGGGAAACAGGAATGATTCAGTAAAACACTGCATTTATTTTCCTAGGTGGCTTTGTTAAGATACAACTGCCTAACTAGTTGAGGCTGTCTTAAATTCTTTGGCAAGATTCTCACAGTTTCTTCTGCATTAGACTATAACAATTTTACAAGGTAATCAAACAGAAAGGCAGTCTAGGCCACATGAACCACTCTAAAAATATACATCTGCCTCTACTAAGTTTAACAAGTTATCTCTTTGTACACATGTAATTGGGCATCAGAAGTATTTCTGAAAACTATTGAAAGCTGTGCTGCTGCACAGCACCATATAGCTTCTGCCATTCTGCTATAAATGGGACATTGGTACTGACAGCAATGGATAAAACCAGCATTGAAATCACTCAGCAACCCAGTTTAACTTCATGGGAGATGTGCCCCAGCCAGTTGCATCCCCAGCTAACCCAGGCACAGGCAGAATGGCCTGTCCTGGCTGTCACACACTCCCAGAGAGGGCAGGAATGAGGTGCAATCAGCCCTAGGCAATCCCTGATCCCAGGTGGTGGCTTGACTGCAGTCAAGAATCCACTGATTATATCATGTTTGCATTTACAGGTGACTGGGAAGAAGGTGGATGATAAAGAGACTGGCAGCTTCCTCCCTGAGGACTTCAAAAATGGAGAGTATGAAGCTGCTGTAAGATTAGAGAAGCAGGAGGACCTAAAGACAGTCCCTGAGCACTCATTGACCCGAGGTGATCTGGCTTATGAGAAGGAGAAAAGACTAGAAGCAGAGGTAGGTGCTTGGGTTTTCTGCTTGGATTTTTATCATCATGTATGCATTTCCTGCTGCAGCCCTTGAAGTTCTGCCTCTCTCTAAATTAGAAATACATGCATGGTGAGCTAGAAAAATCCCTGGGAGGCCACCACGAAAGGAGGTTGGTCTAAAGTCCACTGAAGACCATGGAGATCTGCTCACCTCTGTAGCCTGTGGGTGCAGGCAGTGACACTTCAAGGCAGAACCCAAAACACCCCCTGTACTGCCTGAGTGAAACCCTGAGAGCTCCTGCTGGCCAGGGTCACCTGCTGCTGGCTGCCCCTGAGGGGGGAGCAGTCAGAGCCAGTGAGACACCTTCAGCTTGCACACCTAATGACTGCTACCAAAAATAATTAACTCACAAAAGATGTAAGAGTGCATTTCTGAAGCCAGAAGACTTAATTAACATGAAAATGTTCTTTTTATGAAAACACAGCATTACACTTACTAGCACTTTTGGGAAGAACACTTACAAATGAAACTATACTGGTCTACAGAAAAGTACTGATTTCTATTCCTGGAGCATGACAATTCTTCCTACATCCCTAAGAAATGGTGCTTTCCCCCAGAAAAAAACAATAGCTACAGTATCTTTAATTTCTTTTTGTGAATAAGATAGCAAGTGGCTTAAAAATTTAAAGTGATTTGGAAATTATAAAGTTTAGCAGGGGGAATAAGACTTTGTTCTAAAATATGAAGAGTGAGAAAATCAGTCTCAGAAACATTAGAATAAAAACTGCTTCTTAAACTTTAACAGAGACATCATTACTGGCTACAGAGGTTCTTTTAAGCTCCTTTAAACCAGGTTCCAAAGAACTTTATGGGTTTCCAGTTATCCACAGTCAGTATAATCATTCTCCATTAGGATGATGATCTGCAGATCAAACCATAAATGAAGAGAACAATAAAAAGAAGAGGTGGAAATAACTTGAATAAGAATTTAGTTGACAAAACCATATATGACATATACAAATGACAGGGTGTCACCAGTGTATTCACCCTTAATCACACCATGGGACAGAATCTGTTGTCTGTATTCACCCTGAGTTAGCCCTTGTTTGTGACTCTCCCTTCTGAAGTCAAGGACACCTCATGGGATCTTAGTTCAGGCAACACACTTGCCCTTAGTGTCAGCAGTGCCCCACACTCACTTCATGCCCAGATACTTTTTACAAGCAGGTTTGGAGAAGTCTAAACATATATTGAACTGCCCCATCAAGGACACAGGACAATTTTTGTGGCGTCTCAAAATGTAGCAACACTTGCAGAGACTAAAATGCTAAGATCATTCTAAACGTTGTTCTTCTCTTGAGGATATGTTTTTAAGCACAGAGAATTAAGTTCCAATAATTAAGGGGCTGCATAATTTAAAAAAAAAAGTTATTAAAGAAAATCACTTGGTGGAAGACAGCTGAAACTGCAGGAGCTTTCCAGCTCTCATAAACTGCACACGAGATTTTTTAAATTGTTGTGCCAGAAGAGACTGTAATGCTGCTCTGACTCCTGGTCTAAATTCATGGCACAACATATGGCCCAAGAAGTTGTTAGGAAGAGGCATATGAAAGGTATATGAAAATATATAATGGTATATGAAAAACTATAGATGAGGTAGAATTTCTTGCATAGTTAGCAACTTATTGTAATGGTCAGTTAGCCCTATCTACAGAAAAAAAAAAATGAAAACAATTTATTTCAAAGTTCTTCCAGTCTTAATTGAATTCAGCTGAATAGTATCACATTGCTGTCTCCTGCCACTCTGAAAGGGAGAGGTGGTCACACAGCTCAACTTGCTGCCTTCCTTCATTTGTTTCAGCTGAAGAAGAAGAAATTACAGGCCAGGTCAAAACTTGAAAACTTGGAGGATCTTGAAAAAATTATTGAGCTGAAGAAGAAGAAAAGATGCAAGAAAGTGAAAGTACCTGTTTTAAAGAAACCTGAACCAGAAGTTATTGTAAGTTACTTCAAAGTACCTTATTCTGGGAAAGCGTTAATGGGGGTTTGTGCCACATGCATTTATGTTCTCTATATTCTTTACTTCAGACAGGACCTGTGGATGTTCCCACATTCTTCAAAGCTGCATTGGAGAATAAGTTGCCAGTAATTGAAAAATACCTGGCAGACAAAGGGGATCCAAATGTCTGTGATAAGGTACAGTCTTCTTCCTAATGCAAAGTCTGCTACAGAAGAGAGCAAAAATAACTTTTACCATGACGTTTTGTATATTCCACCCTCATGAGAGGAAAAAAAAGGGGTGGGGGAAAGCAAATAAATGCTGGAAGTTTTGTACATCAGGTTTTCTAGTGGCCACTGAGACCCTTCAAAATCATATTACCTCAAAAGAGTCTTTTATATTTAAAAGATGCTGTTGGTGCCCAGGAGAACCTGATTTTCCGTAAAAGGTGACCTTCCAATGCTATGGAAAAAGAGAGAATAATTTTTTATGCAGAACAACAGAAATAAATGACTGCATTACACTCCATAATGCATAAACTGCACTTTCAAAACACAGTGCAGCATGTTGGATGGGGAACTCAACAGGCATCATTTTAAATCTGGATGCCATACTGCAAATACTTCTCCCATCCTTTAAATTGCTGGGTAGGCAGCTCTCAGCTATCAGGTTGCTATTAAAATTTGGCAGATTTCAGATCTCAAAACTATTAGCTCTTTAAAAGGAATCAGCATGGAGCATATGTATTTGCCATCATCCTAGGGAGGACGGGAGAAGAGATTTAAAGATATCTTTGTGCTATATGTAATGTCTAACTTTGCCCTGTTTCAATTGCCAGTACAAACGCACTGCACTGCACAGGGCATGCTCTGAAGGACATCTAGAGGTGGTGAAAAAGTTGGTGGAAGCTGGAGCCCAGCTTGAACAGAAAGACATGGTATGCACATCCACTCACACCTCTTTCCAAAGGCTGCTCATTGTTTTATACGTGCCAGCAGAACCATTTATAGAAGTGCTTCTTATAGAGGAGAGTACTAAAAGGCCTTACAATGTCTTTGAAGTTTATCCTTAAAATAACATTGTTGAGAAGAGGTTTCAGGAGGGAGTGGCTGCCTCCCTGTGCCCAAATGGTTGTTGGAAAACACAGGGAGTGCTGGCCAGCAGTGCCACAAACAAGGCAAGCCTTGGGCAGGCTAGGAGAGCTGAGCTCAGGCTCCCAGCTGAGCCGGGTGCTGGGACAGCGCTGTCCCACGCAGGTACCCAGGCTCAGCACCGGGATTGCCAGGCTGTGCTCCGGAGAGCCCCCTGCTCCTCTGGAACGCCGGCCACAAGGGCTCCCGGGTATCGACAGCTGCTGCAGCTGTTCTTTGCTTCTCTGCCCTTTTCCCTTTGCTGAACAGGTGGCACTGGCCAGCCGTGCTCCCTCGCTTAACCCAGCAATGCTCCCAGAGGGTGAGGAAGAGGAGGGACAGGCAGAGTGGGACCCTCCAGGGGACCCTTTCCAGGACAGCTCAGGGCACAGATGCTGAATCTTGTAGAGGAAAGGGGTTTTAATTCAATCTGTGGATTTGCATAACTTGGGGATTTGTTGTTTTTTAAAGAGAACTATTCTTTCCCTTGAGCTTCATTTTCCATGCATTTTAGAACCCAAAAGGCATTGAATAAAAAATATTAACTAGCACACAACAGCCACCTACCTGCTAAAGGTAATGTTAAGCTTAAAGAATACACAAAACACATCCTTTCGCACAGCAGGGTTGCCAAGATGTCTGTCTTTAGGAGCAATATGCAATGAATGTGAAGAGTGAGAAATTCACAGTACTGCAGAAATTAGGGCAAAATAAGAAAAGCTGTTACTAGAAACATTTTTTTTTTTTACTAGAAGCAATTCTTTTTACTAGAAACTGTGATCACTGTGTGATCACAGTGAAGTGCTCTAGGTTAAATCGCATAAAATTAATTTGGGTTAATTTAGAAAATTGATAAAAATAGCGTTTTTAAAATACAACGTTGTATTAAAATACTTTTAATTTCCTTTTCCTATTAAAGCTTCATTCTACAGCTCTGCACTGGGCATGCCGGGGTGGGAATCTGGACGTTCTGAAATTCTTACTGGACAAAGGGATCAACATAAATGCAAGAGACAAGGTACGTGCTTCGGGAATTCTGCAGCTTTTTAAATCGGAGACGAGAGCTGCCCCTTGCTGCCAGCAGATAATTTCTGGCAGATGTTTTTGGAGCAGTTTTCCCCCGTTCCATGCTCTGACCATGCCCTCCGCGCCCCCCAGCTGCTGAGCACGCCCCTGCACGTGGCGGTGCGCACAGGTCGCTATGACTGCGGGGAGCAGCTCATCGCCTGCGAGGCGGACCTCAACGCCAGGGACAGGGTAAGGACCGGCAGCGGCACAGCCGCCAGCCCCGGCACAGCCGCCGGCCCCCGGAGCTCCAGCGGCCCGGGAGCAGCCCTGAGCGGCCGGGGATGGCAGTGCCGGCCCGGCAGGACTGACGCTGTGCCCTGTGTCCCCAGGAAGGAGACACACCCATGCACGACGCCGTGAGGCTGAACCGCTACAAAATCATCAGGCTGCTGATTCTGCACGGAGCAGATCTGACTCTAAAGAACTGCGTAAGTAATGGCAGGAAATCGAAGAGATTTTCAAACGCTTTACAAGAAGTTTCCTACTAGGTTTCCATAGGTTTCAAGACCGGGAGAGACTACTTTGAACAGACTTAATTAGATCATCACAGAGCTGAGACAGGGAAAGAGTAACAGGGGAGGTCAGAGAAAAGAGGAAAACCCAGAATCTCTTTTAAAACCAAAACCCACTATCTGCTACTACAGATCTGCTACTACAACATCACACCTTTCTACGATTTAATTACTCATATCATGAAAATATGTAATAGACAGACATGCTGCACTACTCCTGGGCTTCAACAACCACTGAGACAACAAAGATCTTAGCTTGTAAGAGAAATCTCCTTTTTGTTAAGCCCATAGCTGGTGGGCAGCCCCAGCGCTACACCTGGCTGGTAACTTTACTGCTGGGCAAGAAATCCCTGCGGCTGAGCAGAGAGCAGTCCCACACCTGGCTGTGCTCAGAGCCCCTGCAGCAGCAGAGGTGCTCGAGCTGTGTGACTACCTGTTAAAATATAGCACTTGACAGATCTTTTCTCCCAAATCCAAACCTTGCAGCAGCAGCATTGCCAGTCCATGATTTTGACTGACAATCAGTCAAAACCCCAGGGGACAAGGAAGAAAAAGTCACTGGAGCACTCTGTACTCCCCACCTCCCTGAAGCATGGCTGCTCCCAACACTATTCCTCAGATATCAGAGTACGACAATTATGGAAGGTACAGCCCCAAAGGCCAGACTTGCTCTCTCAGATTTTGTCTGCACGTAACAGTTGGTCCTACTTAATTCCTGTGGTTCATACCCTAATTAAACTCTTATCTGAATTCTGCATTAAATGGAAGAATGTCTTACTAAGAATGTACCTAAATATATTTATAATCACTTGAAACTAGAACAAAAGGCACACCTGCATGTTATCCTAGTCACAGCATTTGCCTAAACCCAGGGAATTTTCATCATGGGTCTGACCAGGACTGGGACTAGATCTGACCTCAGGGGTGCAAGAGTAAGTCTAAGCCTGTGTGTGCAGAAGGGATTCACATCATGCAGATGTACTGAACAAATATTTAAGAAAGAACAAGGACTTGGCCATCATTAGATGAAATTAAATATTCCTCCATTTCTTTTAACCAGGAAGGGAAAACCCCTATGGATCTTGTTCTTCAGTGGCAGAATGGCACCAAAGAGATATTCAACAGCCTGAAAGACAATTCCAAAAAGAGTGTCCGTCGAGGTAAATTCTGAACAGAGAAACCAGACCACGCTCTTTTTGCTGCTTTGAAATGCTTCCCACAAACCTGGATGAAAATGTCCTTGAACATCTATTGAAAATATTTATGGCACTGGATTATATGAGGTGCTTTCACTGAAAACTGCAAGAAACCTGCAAAGAAATGATTTTAAAAGACAGGTTGAGTGTTAAAATTCCACTAGCTCTAAATGGCTTTATTTATTATTTATTTATTATTTATTTATTTAAAAGTAATTTTTAATTATGCTCATTATTTAAGCTTTCTATAGATGCAATTGGTCTAAATGCAATTTTTGCCAGCAACATAAATCCTTGTCTTAAATGGCAGCATTTTCAGCTATATTAGCAACTTTCCTCAAGCCTTCCAATAGCTCTAAATAGCAAACACTTGCAACTGTTGCTGTGTCTCACTACTAAAATAACCCGTGAATTGAGTGGCAGTATGTGGAAGAGCAATGGAAGAAGGTATACTGAGGTGCCAAGTGGATTTAATGAAGTAGTTGAGTAATGGTGTTTACTCAGGGTTTGGCAATTGTGGATGATGAGCCCGAGGACAGAGCTCCAACCACCATGTACCATTTTGGACTGAAGGATTCAGATATAATGTTGTGAGGGTGAGAGGAGACTGTATGAGGGAAGTGAATTTTTCTAAAACTAGACTACTACAAAGTATGATGATAGAAGAATGGAAAATCAGATTATGTATATTTGTAAATTTGTACTGCTTTTTCTGTACATTTTGAACTGATCCATTTCAGATTAAATTAACAGTGGTTCTTTTTACTTGCTGGAGTGGTGAGCACGCATGGAGTAATTTTGTCTCTCTTTAAAGGAAGTTCACCTCGTGTCTGCTGTAAAATTCTGGAAAATTTAAAAAAAGGTTCAGCTGCCAAGAGCAGCCATCCCTTGAGCTACTTCCCTGCCACTGTTAGATAAACCCCATCTCACTTATTTTGTTAAATGGAGCTACACGTGAAAGCAAACAGTATTTTATTTATCTAACAGAGTAGTTAGTAAAACAAAGTTAGTTCCATTACTGAACTTGATTTAAAAAATACAATTTCTTAGTTAGTCACTACTGTGTGGAGCACAAGATAGCTCCAGTTATCCAAGCCAAGAGAGATGCCAAGTCCTGTTAGGAAAGGCAGATGCTTTTCCCCTTGCAGGGACAACCTTCAGTGCTGCCAGCCAGGGCATGATGTCCCATTTCACAGAATCACAGAACAGTTTGGGCTGGAAGAGGCTTTTAAAGCTCATCTATTCCAACCCCTCTGCAGTGAGCAGGGACATTTTCTACACGATCAGGTTGCTCAGAGCCCTGTAGCACCTGGCCTTGAATGTTTCCAGGGATAGGACATCTACCACCTCTCTGAGCAACCTGTGCTAGTGTTTCACCACCCTCATTGTAAAAGACTTTTTTCTTGTACCCAAACTAAATCCACCCTTTTTTAGTTTAAACCCATTACCTCCTGTCCTATCACAACAGGCTGTGATGACAATTCTGGAGAAATCTTTCTTATAAGTCCCCTTTAAATACTGAAAGTTCCCAATAAGGTGGCACTGGCACCTTCTATTCTCCAGGCTGAATGACCCCAGCTCTCTCAGCACTTCCACACAGAAGTGCTCCATCCTTCTTACCAGCTTTGTGGCTCTTTCTGGACACACTCCAACAGCCCCATATTCTTCATATGCTGAGGACCCCAGAGCTGGACACGGCACTCCAGGTGGGAGAGAGCAGAGCAGAGGGATATTCAGATGCTGCATTCAGGTACATTCCTAATTATCCATTGGGTGGCCTGATAGACAAATATGCCAGAGGCTCTTGCACTCCTTCACCAATCCATGTCAGCTGGCTTTATAGTCTGGCCAAAGCAACGTCCTGGGCAATATCCTGAGGTGGAATCAGAAGTGGGCAGCAATGAATACTTGTTCCTGGAATGCCAATTTTGGAGTGAATTTACACAAAACCCAGAGGAGCAAGCAAGAAAACCTCCTATTCTGTCTGCAGGCAGGTCTCTTAGACTGAGGCCAACAGCTTCAGACAGATGAGACTTTTCTCACACAAGCACTGTAACTCATGAGTGCCACCTTGCCAGCCACAGGCCTAATTTGTGCACACATCCTTCTCCATAGAAATTATGGCACACCTCCACTTGCTGCCCTTCACTGCAAGCCATGACTTCCCTGCTTGTTTCTGCCCAATCACCTGGACAGAGGAGCAAGGAAACAGCAATGACATCAGTGCTGGCTAACTCAGGCTGTTTATCACCTAACCCAGCAGCAGCTCCATCATTCAGGCACCCAAGTGGCCACAGCAATGTGCTCCAGGAAACTGGGGGAGAAGAACATTTTCAGTCAGCTCCTAAAGCTTTGTATCTAATAAAGGGCAAAGATGCAGAGCTAAATTATTTCAAGTCAAACAAGTAGCAAGAAGGATCTCAAGCATTCAAAGCCTCCTTCCATATGTTAGTTACCAAGAACTTCTGTCATGCTCAAGGTAGGTTATTCTCTGGCCATGGCAAGATTAACATGTCATTCACAAAGCTGCACCAAACACATCTTGCTTCTTCTCTGGTGACAGCATCATTTTAGAGGTAAGTCCATAAATGACAAACTACTTTATGCATATATACATATACACACATACATACACACACACATATATATAAAAAACTTCCAATACCTATAATAAAATGGACTCAAGAAACAAAGTCAAGAAGTAATAACATACAGGAACCATATTTGTTGAATGAAGCTCCAGAGCAGAGAACTTCATCAATTCTGCTCAGTCTAGGTACCAAGAGCTCAGAAATGACCCACTGCAGGATTTCTGCAGTATATTTTACATGTTACAACTTCCACTTTTCAACTTGCAGTAGACACCAGAATACTCACAGAAAAAAGGGCTCAACAGTACCTCAGTACAGTAGCTTATATGATTTTTATATTCATTTAATGAAAAGAAAAACTTCAATCAACATTTGGAAGAACTCTGAAAATGCTCTGCTGATTATATCTGTTTGATTGGCTTTTTGGCAGCCAGATTAGGTTTACCAAGGCATTAAAAGGAAGGAAAAGGGAAAAGCGATAGGCAGCAAAGTGAACACGTGCATAGGTAACAATTCCAGAGCAGGAAGTAAAGAAGGAAACAGGGCAGTAAAGATGAGGTGGAGGCTGCTCAGGCCTCAGTGAGACAGCTCCTACACTGCAACATCCCCTGCCAAGCACACATTGTAACCTCAGTGTAACCTCGGGCTCTTCCTCCCCACCTCTGGCAAACATCTAGTGGTACTGTTTGGTTTTAAGTGTGGAGGACACAGATGGCCTTTGGGATATGTATCTGGCAAGTCAGGTCAGTCACTCCTACTGTAACCCGAATCCAAGATACTTCCTAGCAACTGACAAATCCTGGGATCTTCATTATACCATTGATCACAAAACTGAATAGGAAGCAATATTTTTTACTGTATTATTATTCTTCTTCACAGGCCACTTGAAAGCAAACTTAATCTACTGGCTTGCAGTTGTACAGAGATGTGTTTAAAACTTGAGAAACCAGAAGAGCTAGACTATGAAGGCACGTGTTCTTAGACATGTTTTTAATAAAAAAGGAATGCATGTGTACAAGTGAAAACTTCCATGTTAGAAATGTTCTGTTGAGTTTGCATTAACTCCAGGAGACCTAAGGCAGGGTGAAGAGTCAGTCTCCTGACCTTGGCCAGAGGCCCAGCATGACCTTTCAAATGTGGTGAATACTATTCAGCAGTCTCATGCACACAGTTTTCCCCACTTGAATGCTGGAAGAATAGTTCTTCTGCAGGCTAAGCAAGGTAGTAAGGGAAAAATTAGGTTGGCTGGAGGTTGGAGGAAGACTCAACACTGGGTAAAGAAGAGATGGAGGCTTCTGTTGACAACTGGTTGAGTCCTCAAACTTGAGTCTTAGCTTTTTTGCAGGCTGGCACTGCTGTTTCTTCCTCCTCAACCTGGCGAGGCTTCTTCACTGTGTACACTACGCCACAGGCACTCTTTCGAGTTTCTGGAATACACAAGCAGAAGCTGCAGTACCAGTACCTCAAATACTCAAATAAAATGCATTTAAGGCATACTCAGTTCAAGTGTCCGTGCCCCAAACCAGTTGGACATGTTGAGCAGCCAGCCAGTCAGCACACACAGCAGGGAAGCAAGCTGCAAGGGCAGGAGCCCAGGATTCACTGCATTATAGAGTGGAGAAACTGCCATGGGAAATACAATGGTGGGTGTAGAATTATAGCAAACCAAGCAAAACCAAGGTCTGCAGAAAAAATGGAGCTGCAGAAACACAAAACCATAGGAAACCAGGCTTAGTCAGTTCAATAATCACAGAAGGACACATTCTTGGAAGCACTG
Source organism: Buphagus erythrorhynchus (assembly GCA_013400855.1). Classification (NCBI taxonomy): domain Eukaryota; kingdom Metazoa; phylum Chordata; class Aves; order Passeriformes; family Sturnidae; genus Buphagus; species Buphagus erythrorhynchus. The sequence continues at coordinate 20,395 of VZTT01000179.1, forward strand.
TCAAAAGCATTTCTGAGCCTGTCAAAAGCATTTTCTGAGTCAAACATACTGTTCTTAAAAAAATACTAAAAAATGCTTTCACATGCCCCAGGATTCTTACACTATGTGGGCACAGCTGTATTGGCAGAGGAACCCCTACATACCAAGGAAGTGACTTCATGGTATTCAAGAATTTTATTTACTGAACTCTCAACATTACCATAAAATACTGGTGTGTGATGTTATCAAATCCTCACATTTGTCAAATACTGAGCCCAAACATCCAATTTTATAATTACTGGTGGGAAGTTTCTCTGCAAAAATTAAGTTAGAAGAGATTGCCTACAAATATTCTATTAGCAGAGAGGCTCTGCAAGAACCTTGATGAAACATATTGACTTATTCTGGGCTAGTATCCTCTCTGGGACAAGGGAAATGACACTTGCTATTTAATTTCACAGGTGAGACAGATGACAGGCTTGAGAAATCCCATATAAATTTGACAAACTTTATATCGCTATGTAGATGAGTAGCAGGCTGAAGGAGAACTGTTGATTTTGCCACGAGTTTGAAGTGATCCACACTGAAGAGTGAGTCAGAAATAATCCACGTATTAAAGCATCAGAAAGGGACAAGACTAAAGTTGCTTCTGCACATATGCTGCAAAAAGGCAAATGCAAAACACATGCCTAGCCATTTTTTTGAAGTCAATCACTTAGTTTCTGCCAGTTCACCAAGATCAGCATTCAAACCTTTCTGAAATGGGACAGTTTCACTATGAAGCACAGCAGGAAGGTCCCTATTTTGGTTCAAACATTTATGACTCATTAATGTGGTTGAGCAAGTCCTCCAGCACAGACAGCACCATCGGTTCAGCAGCTGATTTGCCAACATGGCAACAAGCGAAAATAAAACAGCCTTGCCACACATGCTCCTCTTCATGCATTGGACAAAGAAGCTAAAACCTCGATCTGACTTGCTCTGTAAGGTCTCAGACCTTCTGGAGAATATGCATCAACAAGAACTTAGTTTAACAAATGCACATGTTACTTAGAGGAGCTCACAAGCGCTCACCTCCATGCAGCATGGCTGCTCTGCAGTTGGTGGACACAGCTGCCTTTGCTTCCCCTTCTGACAGGCCAAACAGCAAACCTCTGTCACTGCTGCTCAGGATCAAAACACACAGGAAGCAACAAACAGAGCAGGGAAGGCTCTCTGCACGATAGGTTTGCTTACTCCACAAATAACTGGGAATTAGCGAAGCTGTAACTCAAAGTGACATTTTGCATAAGGTTACCCAGAAGCAGAGAAATGAGGCACCCAGTTCTGGCTGCAGTTCACTTGCAGCCCTCCTAGAAAGCTCCTGGCAACATTGCTTCTTTCCAGACAAGAAGCTGTACTTTTGAAAATAAAAGTCTGTCAACACAGGAATATTCTAGATGTGCATAATCAAGCAAAAAATTTACCCCACGGAAAATTTCAGTTTTGGAGACAGGGCACTGTCTGATACAAAAGCATTATGCTGAGGTTTCCAGCCACCTTTAGCAGGGATAACACCACATTAGCTATGTTAATTTGGGTTGAGCCTGACTGCTCATTTTAAGAGGGAAGAAGATGCTGTGCATAAAATCCTTCTAGGCCACACAGCCTCCCACACGGTTCTCATGACACAGAGCAGGCTCCTTCCCTTCCAGGGACAGGCCAGATATGTGCTTCTGGGGTGGGGAGAGCAATAAGAATGCATCTGAACTCCTAAGAGAAGGGAAGAAAAGACACTCCTTTGTTTCTAGTACACAACCACTTATTTAACATTACATGTGTAACTGAGGACTGGCAATTTCATGACAGAAGTA
>VZTT01000179.1:23812-39591 GCA_013400855.1 Buphagus erythrorhynchus
TTCAGGCTTACTTCATCAGAGTACCTGATGCCCTCAGATGAAGTGAACTCTATCAGTGTGGGAACGTAAGTTGGGGACATGATAAACTCAGTTATTGCCCTGTCCCCTACACAGACAGAAGCACAGGCACAAGCCCTCCTTGCAATTACAAACCTCTCACAGCCAGACAGGAGATGAATAAATACATCACATTTTAGAGGGATAGGCTAAGAAGTGTAAGTGTCCAGAGTGATGGCATTAAGCAATCACCTATCAGCCTGTATCTCTCATAGTGGACTTCAATGCACCCTTAAGGGTAAAGAAAAAATGCAGAGCTGCAAGCACTGAGTTAAGAATTGTCCCCTTTATTTACACCAGCTGAAAAAGGCCCCACACAAACAACAACTCATCATGAGCTGTAACAGAAATGGATTTAGAAGTCCAGGATCCCCCAGAAGCAGTTTACAGATAGTGCCTTGACACAGTTTGGTGCTCCCAAATTTTCAGCCTATACTGTTGCAGTACAAATCAATGCTAAGCATTCATGTTAGCCTTGACCATAATCACACTGGTTCAGGAAATGTACCTACACTTAGGCAGTGGCTGCCACTTTTTGCCACACATTCATTTCCCTCAACACTGATTTCCCTTATGAAAATGACTAGGCAGAGAAATCCTTCTCCCTCCTCTCCCCAAAGATTTCTGCAGAATAGGTATGTGACTACCCAGGGGCTGGCAGATCCCACAGCTCAGCTGCCAGAGCTCTTTTGATGCTAAGCTCCAAGGATGCTCACCTAGGGGGAACCTGTTTAGCTCAGCTGGTAACTCTGCAGCAGCAAAATCTCCTTGCACCTTTTATTATACTGAACAAAAGGCTTTGGGAATTCCTGCTTGAGTGGGTGAGAATCAGAATTGTGCTGAGGCAGAGACAGACTTTCCCTCTCTGACGTGAGCACCACCAACACATCATGCCATCTCTGGTTTCAAAGTGGGGCTTTAGATCCCTTCCCCACACTGCTTTGCTTCCTCTGACACCTCCCCAGCACAAAGAGCTGGGCAGGCACTGGAGGAAAATGCCCTGTGTGCATCTGGAACTCAACAGCTGAAAGACCTACATAAAAATGACTGCATGTTCACACTGTGCCCAAGGTTTCTTCATGTGCTGAGGAGGAGAGGATGGGACAGATGACTCTGCCTCACCATAAGAAAAGCCGGAAGCAGAAGCAATATATACATCAAAGTGACTTAACAGCACACATCCTGATGGACATTGTTTTTTCTGAATAGCTCACCTTTAAAGCGACTACACTATGGATCCCAAAGGTGTTTTTGAGCTTAAGTGGTGCTGACTGCAAGAGCTTGCTGGGAAAATTCAAGTATCCTGCTCCAAACCGTAGCAACTAACGCCTGTCACCCAGGCTCAGAGAAGCTCCCAGAGCAGCTGTATGAGACAACTCAAACCAGCACGGGATTGTAGATCACTGCTGTGCATTGGAGATACACTCTGCCTGCCTCAAAGGCAACTGGCATTTCATTTTCATAGGGGATGGGTAAGATGGAGGAAGGAGACAAGAGCAGACAAGAAAAGCATTGCTGGCAAGTGAAAGAGAAGCAGGCAAAGGCAAATCCAAGGCAAGAGCTAAAGGGAAATCTAAAAGGCAAAACACTATCTCCCCAGGTAAAGCAGACAGCAGCTGTTCAGTACACTGCTCCAGGCAGCCTCCAACTCAGTTACCAAAACACAGGAGGTGAGGGACTGTGGCTATACACACCTTCTGTCTGGCAAGGCAAGGGAGTTTCTCCTTCATTCTCTGCACATTTTAATGTCTTGAAGACACTGCTCAATGCCAGCTCTGAGAACACAAGCAAATTTCTGAAGGTTTCTCTGCCCTGCTATAATAGAGGAGGAATAAAAGGATCCAAAAGCTACTATAGGTTCAGCAACTACATGCTACAGAACATGAGAGTTGCATGCCAGGTGCCAGTGGAAGTAGCCTATGGACCAGCCATCCCATGTCTCGTTTAAACAAGGGCCTTTACCTCACTGACAGAGGCAAACCCTCAGAAAGGGCTAATAACCATCTCTGCTGGTCCACAACCTGCTGAGTCTGGAGGCAAAGAACAAAGACAAGCTAGCAGTCCTCTTCCAGTGCCCAACAATGACTTGTCACATGCAGCTCCAGCTGATTTACCTTCCAGGCACAGAAGAAACACTAGACTGACAGATGCAGAATGAAAGGGCACTGTGCACAGAGTGCCTGAATATCTCGTTTGCCCTGTCCATGACATCAACTCAACTGGTGCTCTCCAGTTCATCAACAACCATGTGAAAAGCACATCCTGAACTGCACAGAGGAAAGAGGAGCAACATCAAAAAGGTAATTCAAAGAAAAGGGGTCTGGTGTGTGTAGAAGTCATGTCCAAGTCAGTACTTCATGTCATTAACTACCAGAGCTGGGCTTCTCAAGAGAGGCTGTGCAATACTTATTTATTCTGTAGTACCAAGGAAACTAATCTGACCCACTCTGCTGTTCTATAAAAGCTGCCATGTAATGATGGATCTACTTTTAATTTACCTTTCAAGCTCTATATCCCACTTCAGATTTTCCAAATCCAGCTGCCATTCAGACGCCAAATCCAGCTTCTCTGGACTAGCTACATGTGGCAGAGGCCATTTACAATACAGAAGGGGGAGCTACAATTTCTGTTAACTTTGATATGTATTATGATATGACCTCCTATGAAAAAGCACGGCCTGAGAGGACACAGCATAACAGACAGCTTAACCTTGTAGCCTGAGAGGAGGTAAGTTATGAAAGCCATTGGTTACAGGCATCTCAAAGTTACTTCTTCCTTGGGTTTCAGTGGCATGGAAGAATGCAGTTCATCTGACTGCAGCAAAGCCTTGGCTGACAGCCAGCTAGCTGTTGGGTCTATTTTGGACACACAGAATTTACTAACCTTCTAACAAAACAAGGTTTCTACTTTTTTTCTTATTATTTTCTAGACCCCATATACAAAGTATACAGTCAAAAGAGCTTTTGGTAAATGAGAAATATGAAATGGAGGATTTTAAAGAAATACATTAATTTTAGTTCTGGTGCAAACCTTACCTCCCACCTATGTTTTGGGAATTGCATGCCATAACAACACATGGGTTGTTCTGGAAAAAGAATCTAACAGCTTGACAGCTTAAGAAGAAAGCATGCAGTGATGCAAGACTGGAAGTATCCGGAGCTACAATGATTGTGTCCTTGTGTTAGTAGGCCAAGATTTAGTCACAGCTTCAGATGTCCCAGCATCAAACTCAGTTAAAATGGCTTAATCTGCACAAGTCCAGAAGAATTTGAACTGATTTAATTACCTTGCTTTCACTTTGAGAACTTACCTTTCCTTTGCAGATCTGCATCAGGCTGATGGCATTTGAAATTGTGTATCTTCTCATTGTAGAGTCTTTGATGGCAGGCGTGTAAAGAAGTTCAAAGTAAATGCCTCGATCTATTGCCTTCACATGAAAGAGTGATCAAAAATCAAAAGGAGAAAAGCCTAACTCTCTAACAACTGCTGTCTATTATTAATGTAGCTTATTCTCAGTTTAACTGTGTCACATATGAAAAAATTAAGGCAGAATTGTTGCAATAAGAGCACAGCACAGCATGAAAAGAGAATGGGGGAAGACTTCACTGTACACCAGGTATGTGTGCATAAATCTTGGACGACAGATAAATGAGGTTTAACAAACAAATACCAACCACTTATTTGTAGTAATTGGCTATCACTAATATATACACACTATCACAGAGTTGAGGAAACAGATAACCACTGCTGGTTATCTGCTGTCTTTAAACTTTGAGGACCCTACTCCTCTAGTCCCACATCCTGCTGTAAGATGTCACTCCCCTCAGTAGCCATGTATTGCAGATGAAAAATTCCTCCTTGAACAAAAGCAGCAATGAGGACCCTTCTTCTCCTGTCTCACAGCATACTCTGGTGTTTGTGACAACGTTAAATAACAGTGAGTCACAGAAGAGGTTTCAAATAGTAATACTGATTATATTTTCAGCTGCTTTTGACATCCTTTGCTATCTGTCAAAGTGCCTCACCAAAAGCCTAGAATTCTTGTTTTTGCAAACACAGAAAGGTTAAGCAACTTGCACATGGTGTGCTAGCCATAAAGACACAATGTAAAGCCAGGAGTTCTTTGTTGCATGGCAATCCTACATTTGCCTGAAATGATACTCTACATTTACACAAATACTATTAAATATGCTGCAATGGTAATACTGTAAGAGAGTCCAGTAACTGAATACAGCTGGAATTAATCCAGCTCTCACCCATGCATGACCTCTGCATGCAAGCACAACAGAAGCTATATATGCATGAAATGCTTTACACAGAACTGGCCTGATAGCTGCAAACAAGAGAAGCCTGAATTTATCAAAACCAAACAGGTGAAGGGAATACACCAATTTCCAGTCAAGGTGACTTTTAACCTCGTCCCTACCACTTCAGCTGCCTGCCAAGAAGTAGCTTGCAAGGAAAATGCCTCCCAACACAGGGCTCTAAGAGCCAGAGCTCTTTACCTGGACCAGCTGCTGGAGTTTTAGGCAGCTAGGGTACTTTCATACAGTGTTTCATGCAAAATTATTAGTCCAAGTGGAATGTATTGTTTTTATTCTGTCTCAGAATTAATTCTAGTTAATTTTGAAATTTTTATTCTAGGTCAAACTTTCTAAGAAAAGGAAGTAGAATTATTAGCGAATTCCAATTTAAATTTTTGAGTACTAAGTTCCACATCAGCCAAGAATGCCCATATGGAATGAACCTTTCATATATTCAGAGGAGAAGTGCATGTTCAGATTAAGTTTTCTGGCAAACTACCAAGAGCAGAACTAAATTTGATCCACACTGATAGCCATCTTGGGTCCCACAGCATGTATATAACAATGCTACATTTGGTTAATTTACCAAGACATCCTTTTGTCCAAGTATGGATTTAATACAGTTGTCTTTCAAGTAACCAGCACAACAACCTTCTCCCAAATTAACACAGCCATTCACATTTCCTGTCTTTTAAATCAAAGGGCTGTTTATCTATTTTGACACAGCTATACCATTTCTGGTTTGGGAAGCAGCTTAGTCAGCAATCACACCATATCTCCCTGCTTAGCAGCACAGTGACCTCCAGGTTTCGTTTCCACTCCTTGGGAACACCACTTCTGCCTTCTTAAGTGGGGGACAGGAGGAGAAGAAGAAAGAACATGCATCACTGTGTATTAAATGCTGCAGTGGAGGCACTAAAGTGAAGGACATTTGAAACAACACTCTACATTTTGCAAGAAAATAAAAGAACCACTTGGATAGGAATGGTGGGAGGAAAGCAGTAGGGAATTCGACTGAAATTCTGTATTTAATGTCAGTCTAGCAGCAAGAAAACAATTTAGATGTAAATTTACCATATTCACAGGGGGCCTTCGGAAGTAGAATGGCAGCTTTTCTGTTACATTTATGCAGACAAGATCCACATCTAATGTTGTGCAAGCAATCTACAGCAAAGAAATAAGAACAGATTATTAGATATGCCAAAAAATGCATAACCAATTTAAGGTGCACTAATATTCTCCTTCATTTCTTAATACAACAAATGTCTCTCCAGGGTGAGTTCAGTTTTAAAATTAAGAGGTACCATGCCTTGCAGGTATGCCAATAGAACAGCAGCATTTGAGATTTAAAACCCAAGTCTTCCCTTTCTTAGAGAACTAATTTTCCAATAAAATAATGGTCAACCCCAAAGCAATACCTACTTCTTTGTTTTTATCTGACAGAGGATATGCAGAAGCAATGCTGGCTTTTGACAAAAGAGCTCACAGATAATAAGGGCCAACCCCAGTTTACAAAGGGAAGAGCCCAGGAACTGCCCCTTGTCCCATCAAGATCTGCTTCCAGTGCAGTACCTGTATGTTTTCAGGATTAATTACTTTTATCAGAAGCAATAGAGAAAAGAATGAAAAAAAAAGCAGAATGTGACTATTACTGGTGGTGCTGCATGCCCAATACTGGAGACCAATCCTCAGAGCCTCCCTTTCCTGGCTGGGTGGAGAACAGGCACCTCCTCCTGACAGCCACGCCTCTGGCAGAGTCTGGAGACAGCACTGAAGGCTACAGTTTAAGAGTTTAGCTTTGAGTTCACACCACAATTTACAGGTTGTATTAAGAGGTGGAGGGAATGAACAAGAGGCAGAGGCTCCTCACACTGAGATACAGGGAAAATTAAGGGTACCTAAAAGGGAGTCCTTGATTTACATTGATCTCAAGCACCCCAAGGTATGAATTATATATGCCTACTCTGTAAGGATGATTACACAGGGCCAGATTAATGTCTGTAAGCAGTGTTGTAACAAAGAAGGTAAAATAGGCTGAAGAAGTTGAAAAGGAATTTTCTTTGTGTAGGGGAACTCCCTGCACTCAGAAACCTGCCAGGAACTACTCCAAATACACCTGGGCCAGATGCCAACCATTCATCCTTCATCCCTCCTCCCACCAGCACAACAGCAGTGGGGGCTGTGTAGAGCCCCAGGGGCTGCTCTAACACAAGGCACACTGCTGCTTGGCAAACTGGTCTTCTACCAGTTTGTTCACATGGAATTTGGATGGAGATGAGAGCAGAGGCTCAGCTTTAGGAATGTTTCTGAGCTGTTGCTACCACTCTCTCCCAGACAAGACAGCCACAGTACATATGCAGGCAAACCACAAGGTTTTTGAAGTTGAAATGTCTCTGCCAGGACATTCAGACTAAATTTTTCTTTATGCCCTACCTTTATCTTTATCCTCCATTAGGCAGGACACGGGATGCCTATGGAATCTATGGCATAGAATTAGACTTGCATGAAGAAGTTCAGCCCTACTACAGTCAGTTTCCCTCCTTTTCTTACATGAGGTACAAACTACTACACAGAGGTGATTTATGGGAACATGCACAGAACAAATAGCTCTGATTCATGCCCTAGAAAATATGTCAGTGAGGTCATAAAAAATTCAGGAAGAGATAATGCTAAAAATTAAGGAAAGCAAGAATAGACAGACACATGCAAGTTGCCCTATGTGAAGGGAAATCAAGCCTTCCTAATCAGCTCCAGAAACACTGGAAAACTCTTTCCCATTTTGCACATTAAGCACAGTGGGAGAGAGAGTGACTCAAAAGCCAGGATATCCAGAGGATTCCAGTGACATGAACATTTCAGAAAATACCACCAAGAAAAGCAAACTGTGAGTCACATTTCCCCATGAGGAATTCCTGCACTCTATAGAACTCTAATGTTCAGCCTAGATTTGGCTCCCAGACAAGTCAGATATGCAGGCAAGTTAAGGTTACTCTGCCTGCAGAAAAGATCTGAAGTGCAACAACTTCATCCAGAAAATGACATGCAGCACGTTGCACAGCCCAGCAGCTGCCTGGCAGCACTGTGGACAAGAGCCCCATCTGCTGGGAAACTCCAGCCAGCCATTATTAAATACATCTGCTACCGTCTGAATGCTCTGAAGTAAGCTTTGGCAAACATTTTAGGAATAAACATTGAAATCTGACTTTGCACTATATCTTCAGACTTACATATGCAAGTTATTTTAGATACTAAAATGATGTGCTAAGTGCTTATGAACAGCAGACAGAGCTAATTAACATCATTAAAACAGTCAGAAATCTTAGAAAGTAAAATTTTTGAAAAGCGAGAAGTACAGACCCTATTAACCTGCATGGAGTGGGCATTCCTGCTGCAGGCCAAAACAATCTTTTTGGGAGACTTAAACAAAGAGCCCATTCTACAATTGGCAAATATGGCCTCCTCATCCCCTTAAGGATATAAAATATTTGAAGAATTCGAGCACATCTTTTAGTACATATCACTGCCACACTCAGTCATAAAAGAGCTTCCTTGGCTTGTGACAAAAGGACACAGACTAGTTTTGGGCCATGCTAAAACTGGAGTACATCTCCAGGGGTCATGTAATTTTTTCAAAAAACATGAAAAATCTTGTTCTACAGAGAAAATACAAATGTCAAATTGTTGAGAAAGATGATGCTCTTGAGGTAATGTTGAGTACCAAAAGCCAATAGGAAGTTCATTTGTCATGCAAGACCCACTCTCAAAGGCTTTATTCTTAATATTGAAATATCCATGAGTTGTAAGAGCCAAACTGTATGTGCTGAAATCCCCTGTGTAATGTCCCTTTCACCAGAGTCCCTGTGTGATACCTCTGTAAAACTGAACCAGCTCTCCACAGAGTGAGACATTCTAAAATCTCTAAACAGAAGACAACCATACAAACCTGCCCTGAATGTGAAAATGTAAGGATAAGTCTTTCACCTCATGCAGTTTGCAAGAAACACGCTTGGGTTCCATGCCCAGCTCGAAGTGCTGCCAGCATGGAAGCAATGAAGATAATCTCACTGACAATCCTGCTTCCTTCCTCACACCCTGTCCATCACCTGCCAGAGTGTCAGCTTAACCAGGCACTGTCTGCCCTGGCCTGCCAGAGCACAGCCACTCGGTCTGCACTGCCACAACTCTCCACGTGGCTGGGTGCTGAATCACACTGGGAAAGTGGATCTGCCTGAAAAATAACTTGGCAAAAACTCTGGTTACTGCTCAGCCAAAAGCAGGCTCCTCAAAGCAAACTGCCATGCAGCTAAGCAAGCAAGCAGCCTCAGCAGCAAAGCAGACAGGGACCTGCAGAAATGAGTGGCTGTTTATGCCAGTTTAAATGCTGCCACAGCTGGATATCCAACTGCAGCAGGAGTCATGATATGGCTGAAAATAAACAATAATAACCCTTAAGTGAGAGAACACCCTTTTCCCAAAAAAACAACACAGCACACCCCTGCTGATTACCTAGTTTCAGGTGCTTGTTTAAACACATGATAAACTGACTGAACTCACTTGAGAAGTGAGATTTTATACTATTGCCACAGATCAAAAGAGGTAGAGAGTGGCCGTCAAAAAATATTTTAAACCATTTGCCTCTGTCACATCCACAAGAGTCCTAAAACCTTGCAAGTGAAATAAAATTCAGAAATTAGTTTCATTTAGCTGTAACTCTTATAATTAATGCTTGAATTCTGCAGAAAAATTCTTTAAAGTTCATGTTCTTCAACAGTCTCTTGCTTTGTACTTTACTTGGACAAGTCTTGAAATCGGAGAGGAAATAATATAGAAAAACAAAACAGAAGAATACAATTTTAATGTGGCAAAACAGGTACTCAGCAGTATTAGAAAGTGGCTTTAACTTATTTTAAAAAAAACAACCATCAGACTCAGTTTTAAACTGGAGAAATTCCCTTTGAGACTAAATTTTTCAAAGAAACTGGCTTTTTTTTCGCTGTCCCCGTCCCTCCTTCGCACTGCTTTAAACTGCATGCCTGCCTGCTGCCTGTCAAGGCTAACAGAGATGGAACACTTCCACCTACTCACCCAATTTATTTATTATTTATGAGCTCACAACAGGTCATACATCACAATTTTGGGTTTTGTAAGAAAAAGTCTGAGAAAAACATAACTTGCTTCAAGGTGCTCCACCCAATCAGAACATCGACATCAGCTGTTATCAAGTATTTGAGAACAATTTAAATAAAAATATGGACATGGAGGTGAACAGCTATCAGAAAACTCACAGAACTACATTAGTTCTACTTTAAAATCATCCCTATTATTTTAGAGACCAGGAATAATTAGTTCAAACAGAAGATCACAAGTGCATTTTAGGGAAGTTGTCAAGAGTTTGAGAAGTTAAAGCTGTAGACAGAAGTTTTCTACATGATGATAGTACACATATATTGGGGGGGAAAAAAAGGATGTTTTCTCTCCTCACTAGAGTACAAGGCACACAAAGGCAACCACAGTGTAGGGGCACACAAGTCCATTCATCAGGCAGATGAGTTAGATGTTTCAGACTGTAACCTGTAACCTCAGGGTCTTGCAGCCTCCTGCAAATCCTTCCAAACCCCTCAACCTATCAACTGACCAGCCAGCCTATAATGTTTGATTAACTCCATGAGATCTTTATAAAATGGGAAATAAAATCAAAACAAAGCATGTACTTAAACTAGCACAAGGCCCTAAAGGTTACTGAATGAGCATTACTGATGAGATGATTGTACTTACATGGAACAATTTCTCAGTTTTTGGAAATACTGCTATGATGTCATATAACCTTATATTTGCAGATGTCGATCTCTATAAAAGGAGCAAAGAATTATTTTTCTGAAAGAATTCTGACAGATGTCAAAGCTATGCACAATGACTATAACCAAAACAATGGGAAGAAAAATCCTTTTTCCCTTTCAAGTACTAAAACAAAGCCAATAATCATCCAATTACACAACAGGTTTCCTCAGTAAAGTCATCCATTCTTGGTTTGAGGCTTGTCTCACCCATCTAACTAAGATGCACTTTTTGCTTTGGTCTTGTTGCATGAAAGCATAACCAGACAAGGCTTGCTCGTGGTCTTCTGGTTTAGGCATAGAAGTCCAGAAACCAAGGAACAGAACTATTTTTTCTATATTGACAAGTGATCAACAGAAGCCATATCCAGTCTTGTAAGTCTGCATCTCCTCATGATCATATTATTTGTTAAAGAAGCAATCTCAGAAACCACTGCTGAGTGCCCTATAAATTCGAGGATGTTGTTCCCACAGAATTTCCAAAGTTTCATTCATTCACTGAGAAAAGGAAATAAAAGTTGCAAAATTGATTGCTGAGTATACTTACCAAGAGATTACAGTGGGAAGGATCAGAAACAACAAGTGTTAGCCGAGTTAAGACTTTAATTCTTTTAGATGTCCCCTACAGAAAAAGGAATAATATTAAAAAATGTAAAAACCCAAAGCAAAAATTTGTGGTAATTTTCACCCAGTCTGCTATAAAAAGAAAATGGTGTCATGTTTATATTCTTGCTATACTAATTTTCTAAAGTCTGTAGTTATGCTTCCCTAATTTACATTATCTCTTTGATATTGCATCTGTTGTTACAAAGAATGACTTACTGTGTTTCTCTGGGAAAGGATGAATAGAAAGGAAAAAAAATTAAGAAAAACAATCATGCAGAAAAATGGAGTATATTATACTGCTATGATTCCCCAGGCAGGCCACAACTGCAAGGAAAAGCAGTTCTTAAATTAATCAATGTCAGAGACCCGAAACACAGTGTTTTATTCCTTTATATCCAAATTTTGCTCCATCAAAACCACGAAGTTATTTCCAAAACTTCAAGAATTGTACTGTAATTATTCAACCTCAAGCAGACTAAAAATTCACATAAAGCAATTTCTTTAATAATTTTAAGATAATGAACAGAGCCTACCCTGATGTGAGTGCACCATTCTTCCAATGCTTGGTGTTTTAACCATGAAATAATGAACAAATTTCTCTTTTTTGATTAACACCCCATACACAAAGCCATGTATACAAACACACAAAGGTAAAAAAGGTAACTCAGAATAACTATATATATATATATATAAAATATAACTACACATACTTGTACAATAGGCAAAGATGGAAACAACTCTGAAGGGGATACTGGCTTGATGATTTCCTTGAAAGAGAACAGAACAAAGTTATTACAAATGTCATGGGTTAGGTTTACATGTAAACAAAAACTGTGTTCCAATCTTAAGAAGAAATTTACCACGCTAAGAAAACTATTTTTGTGGGACAGTACATGAACTATATTAAAAATTAATCCCAGGGTGGTTCTACTGAAATATAAAATGAGAGTTTTGTTACAAATAGAGAGATTTGCACTTGTGTCTAGATTCTGCATTCTGCAGCTAAAGCTATCTGGAAACATACAATAAGGTAGCAGCTTTACTAAAGAAAACACAGTAAGAAAAAATAACCCCAAGAAAAATTACCTGTTTCTTTTCATTAAAATCGATGACATGATTAAGTGCAACTGCAGAATATCCCACTGAAAAACACACAGTAAGAATATTTTGTCCAGTAAACAAAAAGGAAACAAATCCAATGAGAAAACTGTAAAATACTCATTACTTAAATGTCTTCAAGTTATTAATCATGTGCATGTTTAGATTTCACAGTATTTTTTAAGAAGACTGGTTTACCCAAAAAGTGCTTTAAAATAGAAAAAAAAATTCTATTTGGCTTTTAACACAGCCCAGGCCTGACAACTCTTAATGGCAGAGCTTTATGAGCACAAATACTTGGGTTCGGTGTCCCCAAAGTTCTGCCTAGTTTGGCCCTGTTTATGACTTGCTTTATGGAAAACTGCGAAGGATATTCAGGACAGTTGCTAAAACTGCAGGCAACGCAGAGCTGGGAGAGATACAGCTGTCGGAGAAGGCAAAGCGAGCAATTCAAAACGATGCTGGCAGAACGAAGGAGCAGGTATGGTTCAAAGGGCCCTGAGGAGGATGAGACTTGCCAGGGCCATTTAAACCACCCGCCCCAAACTCCGGGCAGGCAGCACGTGGCTGTACCACAGCTCTGCAGGAAAACATCCGGCCCGTACCACACTACAGGCGGAAAAACGTGTCCGTGAAGGGAAAACCCAACTCTTACCCCGGGGTAAGCAGGCAGAGACAGAGCTGCAAGGCGCATCAGGAGTTTCCCCCGCGACCCAACCCGGGCAGACCCAGCCCACGGCACTGGGCTCGCACAAAGCTGCGGGCTGCAAGGAGAGCGCCGGGGGAACGGGCCCACGGCGGGGCGGGGGCGAGGCCCGGCCTGCCCGGAGGGAAGGGAAGGCTCATCCCGGGAGTCCGGCCGTGCCCACCCCAGCCCGCAGGCTCCGGCTGTGCCTCCCGAGCCAGGGGAGCCGCCGCTCGCCCTCCCGGCCGGGGCCGGCCCGCTGTCCCCAGCTCAGCCCCACCGAGCTCCGCGCCGGCCCCGCCGCGCTCTCCGCTCGCAGGACTCACGGTGCGCCGCGGCCTCCAGCAGGCTCTGCAGGGACTTCTTGTCTGGCCCCTGCGGCAGGTTCAGGTCGGCGAAGCCGGCCATGCTCACGCCGCGGCGGGCGGGCTCAGCCCGGGCCCGGCAGCGGCTCCGCCCTTCCCGCCCGTGGCAGCCTGGGCCCTGTAGTCCCGCCGGGCCGGGCCGGTGGGGCCGTGCTCCGCATGGCCCGGGGTACCTCGGCCCCGAGCTGCGGGGCGATCGCTCGGGTCTCAGGCGGGGGCCCTGAAGGAGATCCCGGGGTTCGTTCTCAGGCGGCGCACCCCGGGCTCTGAGGGACATCCCCCGGACTCAGGCCATCCATCCCCCGGCTCTGCCGCTCTCCGCAGCCGAGAGGAGCCGAGGCTCGCCGGCCCCTCCGAGCGCCGGGTGCCCGCCAGGTGGAGCGGTAGCCCTGCTCCAGGGGCGTGTTTATCCCCTGTTAAAGTGGTTCAGCTGCGTCTGAATGTTGCCAATAAACATCAAAACCAATCTTTTCTATTTACAGTTTTATAGTTATTCTCTTTCCTACAAAGCTCCAAGCTGCCATGTCAAAGATATCCCCTGACACGGAAGAGGACTGAGGAATTTTCACAGACCATTACAACCAGATACAAGTTCACTGTGTAGCACTGCCACAAAAAAGTACAAATATTGTTCTACCGCTGATAAATAGCACAGAATATGTAAAATACAAATGGAAATTCTCAGTAGGTGGTTTTTGGTGGCTTCGAGCAGCTGCTGAAGACAGCAGGTCATTCCTGTCCAACTTCAGGTGGCCAGACCGGGGGGTCCTTTGCTCTTTCTATCTTCAGACTGGGCTAAATGCTCACCAGGGAAAGTCTGTGAAGTATCTGGAGCCCGGAATTCTTAATAAGGCAAAAATGCTTCTAACCAAGGCCAAGGCTGCTGCCAAAGCCTGAACATCCCTCCTTACAGGGTCTGACCTTGATGCAGCTTGTGCCAGCTGTGTGCACAGGACTGATGGGGACCTGGGACTTATTTCTGCCAAAGAGATCACTTGGTTAACAAAGTATGGCTGAAAAACAACAGTGTGTTTGTTCTTGGCGTGTTTCTGGACTTCCTGTCTGATGACAGCAATACAAATACCTGGGATGGTGGTAGCAGAGAAGGTATTTGTGGGCTGCAGTCACTGGACTAGGAGTTGAAGCAGCTTTGAGGGTCAGTAGAAAACAGCTCCTACATCTGTACGGCACGAAGAAAACACATCACTCTGAAAGGGGTAAAAACCCCCAGCTGGTAAACCATCCCTGCTCATGTCACATCTATGGGAGCATTTTTTTCTTGACAATATTAGGTCAAGATATTTCAGTAAAGAAGATCTGTTTTAGTCCATCTGCATCTGTAAGGTGCTTGCCTGCTACATCAGATCAGCCAGTACTGCCAGCCATTTGAACAAGCAGCACAGCCTGAATGGTGTTGCCCATGTTTTTTCCCGATGTGTGTGAAAGTGGAACAGCTCGAGATATTATTCCAGGTTTTCTTCGGCTCAGTGTTTGATGTAACTTAACTTGTCTTAACGAATGTAAAAAGCGATCCAGAAGTATGTATCAGTTATTTCTGAATGGCCCTACTGCAGCAGTGTTCAGAGATACCAGAGGATTAAGCAGCCTTTCTGTTTGGCAATATACAAGCGAAAGGAACCTTTCTTTGAGGTGCTTAAAATCGAGGACATTTAAACAGATATTCATGCAGAAGATCTGCAGAACTCTTTTTTTGCTGTAATGGTGTAAGAATCTGAGGATGAAGCACTTTTAGCACTAGCTATCACAAATCATGTACTCAGAATAGTGCAGAGCCTTATTTCCTGTGTTATTATTTAGATATTACAGCTTTTATTTACGCCAGCCCCAGTAGTCTACTTAGAACTTCCTTATGGTCCTCACTGTTAAGCTGCAAGCTTCTAACATGCTTTGTTTCATTCCTGTTCTGAAGTTTTCCTTGGTGAAACCAGATCTCCTCACTCCAAGTGTTTCTTTCTCAATACACTTAGACCTCAAGACAGTCCTTTCAGTAAATTTTAATGCAGAAACTGTCACAATTCTTCTAATAGGTTTTCAATGGGCAGCCCATGGTAGCAACTGTTAGGTTTTTTCACTTTAGTTCTGTATTTGGTACTTTTAGGGTGCTAAGATTTTATTTATTACTATCTGCCTCAGCAACTCAGTAACATGAATGTCACAGTCACTTTTATCATAACCTCATAACCTCAATAAGCTCCCATGTAAAAGTACAGATGGAGTTTTCAGTTGGGAGCTCTCATTTTGAGTGATACAGGATTTTAAGGATAAATGTCATCTTAATTGCTCATTTTCTTTTCAGATGCCAGCTTGCTGTTGTTAGTATTTGCTGGTTCCAAAAAAGGGAAGACATAATTTCATATTTAAGTTGCACAGATGCAAGTATTTATTTGACAATGATAAGAAATGCCAAATATGGGAATAGTTACCTCTCTGTTTTAGTGCCACAGAGTGATGGTGATTTATCTTCACAAAGACAAGAAAAGGCAGAAAAGAAAAGTGCAGCTGCAACATATTTGCTAGAAGTTAGACAAGAGTGTTACTTGCTAAACAGTACATGATGGGAATAAAAATTGAGGTTTCAGTAATACCTCTAGCCAGTCTCTGATAAAATATTCTGAATGTTTGACAACATATTTCCCCGAGGCAGAAGAAATAGATACCTGTACTTTATTTATTTTTCCCAACAGTTGGGCCTTACCAATCTTGTATTTGTTTCTAAGAAAAAAAAGTAGGGTAGGGTAGGGTAGGGTAGGGTAGGGTAGGGTAGGGTAGGGTAGGGTAGGGTAGGGCAGGAGAAAGGAAGGGAAGGGAA
>VZTT01000179.1:39614-52142 GCA_013400855.1 Buphagus erythrorhynchus
TATAGTAGGGTAGGGTAGGGTAGGGTAGGGTAGAGTAGGGTAGGGTAGGGTAGGGGAGAAGAAAGGAAAGGAAAGGAAAGAAAAGGAAAGGAAAGGAAAGGAAAGGAAAGGAAAGGAAAGGAAAGGAAAGGAAAGGAAAGGAAAGGAAAGGGGAAAAAAATAAAAGAAAGAAAAAAATATGACAGAGAAATGAAAACAACAGTTCAAGGAGATAAGCTCTCTCAGGCAAGGAAGGACACAAAGGGGGATGATAAGAAAGAACAAAAGAACAAGAAAAAATTCTGATGTGTTTATTTATTGCATTGCGTACTCATGCTACCTTCTTGCAATGTATACAATATTGAATGGTTCAAGCAGGGCAATGTAGCAGTGCCTTCAACTTTTTAAGCTAAGATGAGCAGGGCTATTGTTTTCTAGAGGCAGCTGTGTGAGGGAAGGTGTTACTGTGCTGGGCTGTCAGCGTTTTCTCCTCGGCTGCTGAAGCTCTTGCACTGCATTCATTCCTTGACCCATTTCAATCAGGATCCTCCAAGTTAGCACAGACTTGCTGTCTGTAAGAATTAAGTCCTCCAGGGACGGATGAAGGATCTGGGATTCAGTGCAAGGTTTTCCAACACAATCAGTTTGATAGATACAGTCTGGCCCCAGTAAATCAACATGTGCTTGGGAAACTGTATTTCCTTGGCTAGTCCTAATGACCTGTCTTACCTTATCTCACTAACAGGGGGGCAAAGAATTGATACCAATACCCACGCTATAGTATAACTATAGTTATGAATAGTTATTCATTAGTATGAATAACAAATGCTGAAGATATTATGTGATTAGCACTGTTTCTGAAGGAGGGGGAAAATTAAACAAAGGAGTTAACTACTTTGGGAGAGGGAAAAAGAACAAAGTAAAAAGTTCTCTTGCATTTTTTTTTTTTTATAATCTGAATTTTTTCTATATAACATTAATGAAATACCAGAGGTGAGATTTGCAAATAAAGTACATTATCAAATATTAACAAAATAGTTTAACTTCACTAAGTGTAGAAAGAATGGGGGACAAAGGACTTAGCACAGAATTGGAGGTATATGGATATATTAAGAGGCTTTTATGCACAGGGAGCCTAAATTACTCAAAGGACAGGATTTTACTAAGCCCAGCCAGAAAAATGATTTGATGATAGTTTTTGAAGCCTAATGGAAGGTGAAAAAGTAATTTCTTGGGTAGAGAACAAATGTCAGCTTGTTATTCTTGACACCTAATTGGACATTTGTTTCACTTCTGTATGCTGCCTGGAACAACATGTTAGAATTTTTAAATAAGATCACTGAAGACAAAAGTAGGATGTATCCTTGGAAAGATCAAGTCTGACTTTCATGTATTGTTATTTTAAGTACCTAGAATAGATGTTGTCTCATGGAATGATGGATTCTCTATGCTTTTGCAGACACTGGCCCTCTAAACCCTCACAGAAAGCTCTTCACCAGATTCAGCCCAGCCTGGGAAACTGGAAGCTGTTTTAGGTATGTCCTAGTAAAAAGCTTTCAAGGAACATATTTTAGAGAGGTGCCAGCTGCTTTGTCTTGCTAGGGTTTTTCACGTCTTCTCTGCAATAGTACATAAATCCCTTTCTATAATGGTACATAAATTGACTTAAATTCCTTTGTTTCTTCAAAGGTAAGATTACAACAAATTCAAAGAATGGTAACATGGCCTTTGAGAAGGAAAGAAATCAGGTGATTAACTTGGAATGAACTTTAAGGGAATTTAAGATACAGAACAAAAGAAAAGGTTTGGTCCTACTTTTGGGTTGGAATGGGTAGGAGTACACCCCAGTAACCCTGCGTATCATCCACTGAGAACATTTAGAGAGTCACATCCCAGAAGTGTATTGAAAAGCTGTCAAGAAGAATGACTGATTTAATGAACCTGTCTTAACACATTTGCAGGAAGCACCAGATTATAATTTGCTCTGCCTTAGTAACATTTTAAGTAATTGAAAGATTGCTTTTACTGGGAGTATTAAACTGTACAACTTTATCAGCTTTTGTGGTAAGAATCTATTTTGAACAAAATTTACTAAGCTCCTAACTCCTTAGCTTTACTTCAGACACTATTTTTAAAAAATATGTTCAACCAATAAGGAAACATTCTTCAAGTTTTGCCTTAATGTTTTAACTTGGATATAGCCTTGTTATTTCTAAAGACCTTTTTCTTCCTAATATTTGCTTAACTGAGAAGGACAAAAGACTTGATTTATCACTTGGTGGGGTAACTTACCTGAAGCTCATGGCTTGTAAACACATTTTGGGTGGTTAAACAGGGATTTTTATTTTGTGATTTTATTGCTTTTGTTATGATTGGACAGAATAAAGCAACTAACAAACTGTAAGAAAACACTTGACTAAACAGGAAAATGCTTTCAACTTGGTAATGGTCAAGGAGCTGCCCAACAAGATTTCATCCTTATTATTGCTTATTTTATTATACTAGTCTAATCAAGATATGGGGGTGGTAGGGAAGGACAGCAACTGAACTCCCATACCCTGCATTTCTGACCCCAGGAGGCTCTGCCTGTGCTCAATCTGTGTCAGGCACAGCTGAGCCCAACCTCTCAGTCCCATACATATGTACATATGGGGCAATGCAGAGTCGTGCATGTTGGAAAGCCCATATTCCAACAGGAGATGCTGGCAGAATGGAAGATTTCATTAAAACCAAGACATTCTGTGAGTCAAGCATGGAAGCCTCAGTTGCTATGGGTTTGTGTTTCACTAGTCCGTAGGACTGTCAGCTGATGGGTTTGGGTTTTTTTCCCCAGTAACTGGAACTTACTAGGTTTGTCTTCAAAGCAGATTTTTAAGTCGTTATCGTGTGACGATCCTGCAGCCTTACTCACTACTGAACCGCACAAACTGTTCCTCCCCACTGGTGCGCACTTTAATAGAACTCGCTATGTTGTTGCAAGATCTCCCATCATTTAAACATCATGGTTATTGACACTGGGGCCAACGCTTTTCATTTCCTCTCCTTCTTTGGTTCATTTGGCTTTTTTCTCATGTTGAAAATGTGAGGGACACTCAGGAGCAGTTGTTCCTTGTTTTTAGTCCTTACTGTCTGGCATGTTACTATACCAAGGGGTGTGATCTTCTGCTGGCATCCCCTGGGTAACTCAAAATTCAAACAGTTAATTTTCACCCCACTCGAAGGCAAGGATAGGGCTTAAAGAATTGAGAAAGCTAGTGAGTTCCAGAAATTGGCTGGTATCTAAGAGTTCAGGGAACCTACAAGAAAAGCAGGTAATTCAAACAATGGGAGTTTGTTGGTTTTAGCTTTACTGAAGGAATTACGCATGGAACACTGAGTAAATTCAAAACCAGGGTATAAAAATATTAATAAAAGAGAAAATATAGGTGATGGTATTCACATCAACTTAACATGAAGAAGAATCTGCAAGCTTGGATACACAGCAAAGCACTTCAGTGCTGGCCGTGTTGTTGGAGATAGATCTTAAAAGAACAGCCACTCTCAACTCTCCAAGCAGCAGCGAGGGCTCTGCTGGCCCGAATCCTCCTGCACGGACGTGCCCCAGGGCTGTGCCGGAGCCGGCAAACCGGGAGGCTGGAACCCTGCTCCGGCCAGGGCAGCTCAGCCTGCGGCCGCCTGTGCGCCAGCCGCGGCCACCCGCCCGCAGCTTCCCGGGTGACACCTGGGTACATACACACATATACACGCATAGACACATAGACACATATACACATATACACATATACACACATGCACAGAGAAAAATGTATAGGGGGTTCCCAGCGCGCCCCTCTCTCCTCGCGAAGGAGAAGCCGCAGGAGGAACCGGCTCCTGGACTGCGGGGAAGGGGCGCACCCCCACCTGCGGCTCAGAGGGCAGGAGGGAGAGGGAGGCGGAGCGGTTCCCATCCCGTCGCCTGTCGCCTCCGGAAAGCAGCCGCGGGTGGAGCGGGCGATGGGAGCGGGCGATGGGCACGGGTGGGAGGGAGCGGCCACCACCCCCGCCCGCCCCTCTGCCCGCGGGCTGGGGGCGATAGCGCCGTGCCCACCCCGTGGCCACCAGGGATGCGCCGTGGGCGAGCCCGGCCGCCCCGGGGGAAGTTGAAGGCTGGGCCCCCACGGACCGCTCGGTCGGCTGCGAGGGGGCGGGCGGCGCGGGGAACCCGAGGAGGAGCCCGAGCATCCCGGCGCCGGAGACAGCCGGAGAACGGGCGGCGAGGCTTCATGGGCTGCTCACGCCAACATGGTGCTCGCCCTCAACGGCAGCCACCTCTACGGTAACCTCCGGCCCCTGGTGCTGGAGGAGCCGCGGGCTGGCGGCAGGATGATCGCCGGCTCCTGGCCCCCGCGCAGCCTGGCGAAGCTCGGCCCGTCGCCCCCCCCGTCGGCGCTGCCCACGGCGAGCCCCCTCCCCGCCAACGACTCCCAGTGCGGGGAGCAGATCCTCAGCTACGGCAGCGCGGAGAAAGTTCTCATCGGGGCCGTGCTCTGCCTCATCACCCTGCTGACCATCGCCGGCAACTGCCTGGTGGTGATCTCCGTCTGCTTCGTGAAGAAGCTGCGGCAGCCCTCCAACTATCTCATCGTCTCGCTGGCCCTGGCCGATCTCTCGGTGGCCCTGGCCGTCATGCCCTTCGTCAGCGTCACCGACCTTATCGGCGGCGAGTGGATCTTCGGCCGCCTCTTCTGCAACGTCTTCATCGCCATGGATGTCATGTGCTGCACGGCCTCCATCATGACCCTCTGTGTGATAAGTATCGACAGGTGAGCCAGCCCGGCGCCCCGAGGCTTGCCCTGGCCTCCCGCCGCTCCGGGGGACCGGCCCCGCGCCGCTGCCCGAAGCCCCGGGCTCCCAGGACGGGAGCGGCCCCGGGCTCCCAGGACGGGAGCGGCCCCGGCGCGGGGACCCGCCGAGAGCGGTCCCGGCAGCGCTCCTCCTGCGGCTCCCCTGGAAGTGAGCCGTGCTCAGGGCAGGGAGCGAGGCGAGTGCCAGCCCGCAGCCTCTCTGCTCGAAGGAGCCCGCCGGAGCAGGGTGAGCTGCCGCCCATGCCAGCCCAGGTGCCTGGTTATCCCTCCAGGTGACCTCCTTGCTGTCACTCGGGGGCCAGGGTGTCAAAGCGAAACCGGACCTAAGCTGTCAGCGGTTACCATGGCTCTATGCAAGTAATAGGGCATTTCCAGCTGCTTTAAAATTTGGAACATATGTTTAAACTGCTTTATACCACAGGTAGATTTGAGCTGATTCTTTCAAAGCTGGTGACAATTCAACCTCACTGGAGTTTTACCAAACCAGAGAAGGTGCAGTAATTATAGCTTACTAAAGTCCTGTCTTTATTCTAGGACAATCGTAAAGCTCAATTTCATTTTTGACAAATAGTGTTTTGTTTGAAGGTTACTTTCAAAACAAAATTACAAAATTACAAAATTTGAAAATTACTTTCAAACGTTTGCTTTATAAATTTTTTCACATGCTGTCTTAAAAACCAAGTTATACTCATTGACATTTAGCTTCTTCCAAAAGATACAGTCACTGGGGCAACAAGGAGGTGTGTACACACTGCAGAACAATATCTTACGTGTTCAGTTCTGATGTAAAAACCGTACTGAAGAGGCCACATTTGTCTGTGTCAGTCCTCTGCAGAGGAAGGCTGACAGATTCCTTTATTCCATGCAGGTTCTGTTCTAAAACAAGTTGCAGCCTGTAGCTTCCATTTTCCACAGCCTAAATTCTATGCCAAGAATTTTAACAGCTAGGAGGTAACTTTTCATCACAACTCCACACAATTGGCTGAAATTGAAAAACTTCATAACTAGATTTTAGAAGTAGTTTACCAACTCTAATATCCAACAGCAGCATTGGCTGTTTACTTCAGAGTTTTAAGAAAAGCTCTGCATTAGGCTTCTGCAAAGCAACAGTTTTTCAAAAAATATTCTTAGAGTAAATGGAGGTTGTTTCGTACCAGAGAGCATCACAGTTTGTATTAATTGCAGAACTTTAATTTCTGTACAAGCATTCTCTGCTTCAATACTCTTTATTTGGTGACTTCTATATTGGCCAGCAGTTATCTGAATGCTGCAAGCATCTTGTAACAATGAAATCCACAAATACACTTCGACAGTATCAAATGGTTTGTGGTTTTGCTGGTTTGTGTTTTTTTTTTAATTGCTGTTATATTGACATTTGCTTAATTTTAACTTATCTAGGTTAATTTTTAAACTTAATTCCTGTATTGCAAGAGAATGTGAATAGGTTTCCAATTCCACAGGTATTGGGAAATACTTCCCAATGTTATTCTCTTCTTTCTGTACTATTTTTAAGATAGGTGATTTCATTTTTACACTCTCTCCCCATGAAATATTTCTATTCTTTGATTGTTCTTATCTACATCTGAGCTCTCCATCTCCATTTCTACTAACCTTTTGAAAACAGGTTAACATAATTAAGCTTTCTTAAGGATGTGTGATGGTTCACACTGTAGCACTGGGCTTTTACTCTCTTCTATTTCTTAGTTTAACATTTGAGGTCACTGCTGTGTGCTGAAGAGGGGCTTTGACTGAACTGATCACACTGATGACTGCATCTCTTGTTGTCTTCTCTCAGTTCTCCCTCTACTCGCCTCTCCCCCTAAAATACTAACAAGAGATATATCTCTGTATTGAGAAAGAATATAATCTCTTGTAAATGACTGATTTTCACCAGCTAGTGCTGATTTAAACTAGAATTATTCTCTTGTCTTTGTGTTCTCACTTCTTTCACTGAATGTTTATTGAAGACCATCTCTTCGTAATTCATTATACTGTTGTCTACTGCCTACTTGAAATTAAAATTCCGTGACTTATGATGCTTAACCTCTGTCACCCAAATGCATTATGGAGTTGAGATTGTAGAGATATCCTAAATAGTTGAGATATCATAAATAAAAGGAGACAAGCCAGCAATTAATTAACAAAATGTCTGTACTACTTGGCAATAAAGAATTAAAAAAATCTCCATGATTTGTAATCCTATTTAAAAATAATTAATCTTATACTGTAACACTGCTAAGCCAGGCCAAAAATTAATTTTGGATATTAAGAAATCTTTGAATAGCACATATGTACAAAATATGCAAACCAAGGAGGCATTATGAAAATCAAATGTGAATGATGATATGTTGCCAGTATAGCATTGATGGTAATGCTGCTGTCATATCAGCAGTTGTTTTTACATGTATGTAGTTAGGAAATCCTTGAATGATCACTGAGAAAAATTTCTCACTGAAAACACATACCTTCAGTTTAAGTATTGTTTGTGGTACAGGAACTGCAAATCACAGTACATTAGAGGTTCAGACTGTTTCACAAGGTCCATTTTTCCAAGATTTTGGTGAAAGCAGTTCCACGTTTTCAGTTATGTAGGAGGAGAAGATTACCAATGATACCTCCCTTACTAGTCTTACTATCTCAGGGTAAATAATACAAATACAGAACCAGGAAATTTCAATCAGAAATTCCAGAAGCAGAGACAGTGAATGAAATTCACTGTTCTTCAAGTTGGCCACTATCCCCAGAGGCATTTAGTTGTACTTAAATCTCGAAGATCCTGAGGTTACATGGGAGACATTTGTTTAGCAGCAGAGTTAAGACAGGACAAAGAAACATTTTTGAAATATAATTAGAATTGCACTGTCACATGGCTCTTTAGGGCACTTTAGGAAATCTTTGTTCTGATCCAGTAACATCTCTCCTGAAGTAAAAGATGAGGCTGATGCAGGCAGTGTAGAGAGAACAAATAAATTGACTATTTTAAAATTTGTTAAATCTGTAGGTTCTTCCTGAAGCAGGTATGAAAGTTAGGTAAATACTTGAAAGAATATTACTGCTGAATTAATCTTAAAGGACCAGATTTGTTACAAACTGTTAGGCAGGGTTTGTAAAGAGAAATAATACCTTCTATTAAACAAACAATTTAGTTAATAAAACAGGGGCTTTGAGGTGCTACCAAGAAAGATAAAATCGGTTAATTGAAAGGCTTCTTGATTTGTTTCCCTTGCACAAATGTGTGCTACTCAACTTATGCCACTGAGAGCCCTGAAATGCCAGCAGCTGGTGAGCCTATTGCTCACAGAGAGATTTTGCTGCACAGCCCTTGGTGGTGGATGTGTTTTTTAGCTGAATGTATCAGCTTCTGAAAGAAGCAGATTAGCATGGGGTATACAACTGGGCTGGTTTCATTCTGTTGGAAAACCTTGTATTTTTTCCTAGTTAGACACACCAAGCACCTCTTACACTTTTTAAGTTGCTTCTATTCTGAGTTGTATAAATGGTAAGAGTGTAAAGTAAATATTAGTGTGCTATTATGGGGGTAACTAACTTGGCACAGGGTGCACAAGGAAGCAGCTAGGTTGGAAGGGTTTGATTATCCACAAAGATCTAAATTTGGAGATATCATGAGACAATGCCCTTGAAGTTACCAAGATTTGGACTGGTATGCTTTTCTTCAGATCCTATCTTCCCTTTTGTTTCACAACATAAAAACCTTCACAGATCTTTATCAGGGTGACCTGAGATGAACTTATTTTTTAGGCATCTCTATCTTATTTAAGCCCCTGGTTTGGATGAAGGCTATCTGCTTACAGGCAGCTCTGTCAGAACTAAAACAGATATGATGGAGATATGATGCCTTTTCAAATTTTGTAAGGATTAAACAGGCAAGACAACTTGATACTCAATGCTATTCTCTCCATCTGTGATATGAGGATTAACTCTGTACAAAGGTAGGAGCTACAGAGACTTTCACAGGATAATTGAACAGTGGTCTTCTTTAAGAATTCCCTATTAGTGTGTTTGGATTTTTTTTTTCTTTTGCTCTTAAGGCTCCACTTTTCTGGTTCTGAACTAAACAGATTATATCACACCACAATTCCTTTACATTCTTTACATTTAAGAGTGAGAAAACATTACGAGTGAATTATGAGGGATGGATACAAACCACATCTTAATGGAGAATGAACAAATAAGGGGAATTAATTGATTTGAACTGGTGGTGTTTTCATGCTGATTCATCATGCTGTTCTGACCCAAGATAGCTACAGAAATGCTGTTTTGGAGAGTATCCACAGGATAACTGCATAAGTAGCAATTTTTAATTCAATTCAAAAATAGTTCTTTGGCTTAGAAAGTGATAAAGAACCATAACTATTCAGATACAGTTGAAGAATTATAACACTTTCCCCACACCCACAGAAGTAATGAAACACTTTTTTAGGAACATTTCCAGTCTGTATCTTGGCCAACAATTCACGACTATTCCAGGCTTCCATTAAATTGATGAGGATTTAGAATTTCTATGCAAATAAGTGGGCCTTTTTGTTGATCCTGAGATTTTTATATACAAGCATCAGCTCTCTCTCCCTGCCTGTGTTGCCACGCTCCAAGTATGAGTACTTGTGCTTCTCCTTAGAATGTGTCAGTCCCAAAAGTTCACTGGCTTCTTGAGCCCTCATTCCATGTCTAGGAATTGTGCAGACATCAGATTTCCTCAAAGGAAGAATTTGGAACAAAATTTAAATAAAGATTTAAGCACTTTCAATAGAATCCAGATGTCTAAATTCTACCTACCTCCCAAGCTGATAACATGACCAGAAAACTGTCAGCAATTTGGTAAACCTAATAGCACTCCTGTGCAGCTTCCTATTTGGTATGAAGACTTTTTCTGCCTCAGTGCCATGGATGGAAAAGGCAGCAGTCTGTTCTGCCAACTCTGCTCAGATCATTCACAAAATCCATGTAAAATATACATGCAGAAGCAGCTATGAAAATATCCTCTATGTAATATATTTTGGATCTAGAATAAACATAGACAGATACCAGTAGTGCCACTCATGAAATTTTTTTCAGTATAGGAATAGGAAAATAGGAAAAACCTAAAAGGAACTACAGGAAAAGTGTGTGATTAAAGTTACTGCAATTAAGTTCTATATTGCAGAAGAAAGTTTCGAGATCAGTATGGAAGCTAATTGCTAGCAACAGCCACCCTCACAAGAGCCATTTTTTTCATTGTTTAGCCTGATAAACAACAGTATTCTTCCTGAGCCTGTAAATAAATTGTCTAGCGTATGAAAGACACAGACAGAATTCATAAACTAAAGTGAAAAAGAACAGATTTGGTCTTACTTCTTTCCATGTAGTTTCTCTAATGCAGTCTGTTTAAAGAATGTTCCTTAAGCTGATGTAGTTTCTTTTTTTTGTAGAGAATTTTATTGCTGAACACTTACGCAATCTCCATTTTTATTTATGTTGAAAAAAAGGTACAATATGTATTTTTGGTGCAAAATTCAGAGATGAAGAAGTTCAATTGGAATTTGGATGCATTAAGTAGTATAAGGCAGTGCAATGTTTATTTGTCACTGAGAACCCATTCCAAAAGAGTAAATTAATCTGGGGGATTTTGTTGCATTAACGTGATCCCATTTCTTTAGGTACCTTTGTGTGACATCCTTGGGTATTGTTTTCTGTGTCACAGGGAGCCTGAAATTGATGCAGTTACTTACAGAGTAACCAGGTTTTAGCCACAAGTATTGTTTCACTGTGTCTTTGCAGAGACATTATGCTTCATGAACACACTGCCAGATGCACAATAAGCAGGTGGGAATTAACAAGATATTTTATAAAACAGATGGACTATTCTGTGAAAGCTTGACACAGGAAAAAAGTTTTAACATCAAAAAGAGTGGAAGTTTTGTCCTTTTGCAGAGGAAAAAGGCGTAAGATCTGAAGTTTGCTGGGTGTGTCTTTTGTCTGCACAGTAGAGGCAGGCAAAGTTTGGGAAGCTAAAAGATGTTATAGAAAAGAAACCTCTAGATTGGATGTTCTCTTGCTGTTCTATACTGGATGCATTTAAGCAGGGTTGCTGCAAGGGAGACACAAAGTGTGGAGATGCAAGATAACCTAGAGGTGGCAGTGCCAAGGGGAGTGCAGTTGGTAATTTTTCAAGAGGCATGAATGGGGAGTTACAGTTCAGTGAGTAGCAGGAGACTAGAGATTAAACTACATTTACCAGAATGCCTTTTCTTGAAACTGGATGTTGTTTTTTCCCCCCCACATTTGAAACTATCTTCTGTTTGCTCCTACCAGGGTTTAACACTGGATGAGTTTTCAGAAGTGATTTTGGGGTCTCTAATTCTTGGGGGTTCATCCAGACATTTCAAAGGAGCCTGATAAGTCAGAGGTAAGGGAACATTAATTTGCATTTTTGCTAAGCAGGGTACTCTGGAGACATTTAAGAAGTGATTTCTTTCCTGTGAAGGTCACAAAAATAGTTTCTGTAAGTAAGGTTGGATTTGCTTTAAGATTGACAGCAAAAATGCAATTTTAGAAACACCTCTCAGTTTTTGAAGGGAGCTTTCAAAAATATATCTTAATATAAATCACAAAAATGCAAATGCATATCACACTGGCATGATGTGTAGTGTAACCTGATTACACTGGTATCAAAATACATTTTCCTAGTGTTTTACCTGAACTGGATGAATATCATAGAATGAAACATCAAAGCATTTGTAGTTTTGTACACTGAAACAAGATTACTCTATCAGTAGTAGCATGCTCACACAAGAATCTAGAAGAATAGAAATTAGTCAGGGAATGTTTTCACTTTCCTGAATTCGTTTTCTCTGAAAATTGTTTCTGAAACTCCCTGAAAATTTTGTAAAGTATCTTATTCCTTTTAAAGAAACACAGTATTGTATTTTGATATTGTTGTTGAGTTCAAAATATTTAATTGGAAATAGTTGTGGCAACTTTTGAAACTTTCTTCATCTGCAGTTGATAAGTACATATGGCACTGTCTGTCAGCTACAAACACCTTTTTTTTTTTCCTCTCAATACCTAACACACAGATCTGGTCCTTCCTCTGTGGACCAGAAAGTCTGAAGAAAGCTGGCCATTGTAGGTCTTGTATGAAAATAAAGAGCTTGAGAAATAGTTGAGTCTGCTGAGGTGCAGCTGTCAGAAGAAAGACTGGGGGGCAAAATCACAGGTTCTGATAGCTGTGTGTCTGAAGCACAAATACCATGAAGCAGTGCTCACTGCAGTTTTGTTCTAATGGTCACTACTTTCTGCAAGGTGAGGATAATTCCTTTCACCTGGAAAGCTTACAAGTTTTAGTTTTTCTTATTGTACTGGACAGTCATCTATTTTTAAAGGATTGAATAATCTAATTCTTCCTATATATACTAAAAAGAGGCAAAAAACAGCTGAATTTTTTTGAACAATCTCTTACTGCAAATTTTCATTTTCAAAAGATCCCAGGATTAAATATGTCATAGTGAAAATTGGTTTTTATTCTGTTTGAACTGACATAGCAAAATTAAAGAGTGAGCATCATTGATTTTCTTTTTGTACCTTGCTGTTTATTCAAGGCTTTGTATAGCAACCTAGATTATCTGATACATCTGTGTGGTTCTGTACATATTAGCATGCATGCAAATCTGGTAGTGATTCACTTCTAACAATAAACATGGCTTTTGTG
>VZTT01000180.1:4006-26346 GCA_013400855.1 Buphagus erythrorhynchus
CAAGTAATTAGTCTTGTAGAGCTCCTTTGGGGGACCTGAAAGCAGATGTCAGAAGTTCTGAGCTATGTTCCTGGTTTGGTAGTGTTTCTTGTGGTTACATTGCATAATGTGTTTACTGTCTAACCCATTGGACCAATTTGTGAAACAGATAAAATGCAGTGAAAACAACATTAATATATATTGTCGGTTAAGGTGCCACTGCCACACAAAGTTGGGCTGTTTCACTGAAATAAATCAAACGGCAAAGATTTACATCAGATCAAAGCTAGGTCTCTGAAAAGGGTAAAACTTAATGGACTGCATAATTCTGCATATAGAAAACTTGCAGAAAAAGTAGTGTTGTGGACTGTGCAGGACAAAGAGAAATGCTTTCTGCTGTTGGTTGATTCCTCTGCAATTCATGCAATGTGACAACACTCCCATTTACAAGTATTCAGTGCCAGTTCTGTAGTAACCCGTGTGTTCATGTATTGAAGAAGGCTTTCTTCACATATTGTCAAACACATAAAGCTTCTTATAGAAAAAGTGGAAACATCCATCTGCTTATTAACGCATTGTCTAATTGTTTCCATGCAATTTCTTTTATGTCAGAAAGTATTTGACAAGATTTAAGCTTCCCCATTCTCATCAACTTTGTGGCTGATTTCCTATTCTTTTTTTTTCAGGTATTATTGAGTAGTATAAGCCATTATAATGACTTATAGAAACATACTGTGTTAGAATAGCCTACCACATACAAAACATACTGTTTGCACATAAATAGAAACTGAAAGTTTGCATTGCTAAATCAACTTGTTAACTTTATAGTTTCAGTCTTCCCTGTGCAAAATACTATGAAAATTATGAATTTATTAAAAGGTTAATATGTAGTGAAATTGTCTGAAGGAAAGAACAGAGGAAACTTTTCAGGACTCGATTTAAACACATCAGTCCTAGAGTTTCAGTGCATACATATCAGCTTAACAAAAACAAAACAAAACAAAACATAACAAAAAAACCTGACAAAACCAAAACAAAAAAACACCACCACCAAAAAAACCCCAAAAAACCAATACCCAAACAAAAAACCCCGTCCACAACAAAAAAGATTAATGGACACAAGAAATCAGGCTCAAGGATGAGTGACTGTGGTAGAGGTGCTGCTAAATGGAAAAGACAGTTTTGCAAAGCTTGTGTAGACAGCTGTTAGAGGAATGCATCTCTCTGGAGTTTGTAAAAACAAAAATTATCTGAATCAGCAGGTAAAAATTCGTATGCAGATTGTGTAAGAAGTTCAGTGGGGAAACTCATTTTTCTCCCGGAGATTTTCCAACATTTTTAAGTATTAATATCAACCAAGGATTTTCTATTATCTCCAAGATAAAATCCTGCCAAGATAAGATCCTGTAGCTGAAGATCTCACCTTTCCCCAGTTTTTCAGCAAGGGAGGGACAGCTCCTATTTCCCATTCAGCTTGCTCTGCCCCAGAGATCTCCTATCTTATAGTTTGAAAAAATATTGTTTGGAAATTTCTGGAGAATAAAAACGGCTTTGGGGTATAAAGATGCTTAATTTTGAAACTGTACATCAGGAAAATACTGCTTCTGCTCTAACCTATCAACAACTCTCTGGAACTGACTAGTGGGTATTCCATAAGGTTTAAATTTATTTACCAAGTTGATAAAGGGCAGACCTCTGAAATATGAGATTTCAGCACTGTGGGCTCCCATGCTCTTTGAGCTTGGTGCTTGTCTAACTCACCCTTTGTTGGTCTTAGTAATGAATTTTGGTTTAATTTTCTAGAAGCAGAAAAGTCTGTTCATAGTTTTCAATCCTACTCTCCAAAAATCTGTGTGTGTGCTTATGCTGAGGCAAGATAAATTTCACAATTAAGAGGGAGAGATGCTTCTCAAGTACAATTAATGCTTGGGAAAGAGGAAGATAACAATACAGGGAAAACAAGTTTTGTCATAAACATCTCAAATGCATTATCCTTGTCTTTTGCTGGTGAAAAATTTCACATACTAGAAAAAAAAAAGCATTAAAAAGTAGCTCTTATGGCATTTTTGCTGAATGTTTTGACCTACTTAGCCCAAAGCTGTGTGATTTTGATGGAAACAGCATATTGAGGAAAGAAAAACAACCTTTTATATTCAATTCAACTCTCTTCATAGGCAATTTTTTCTTAAATTGCACCTCCTAGATACAGACAGCTTGTGAGTGTCTCTAGATGACAAAGTTCTGTATTTCACTGCTTGGTTTCATACATTAGCATCAGAGGTCAGTGGTGTGCATATGATGTAGGAAGACCCTGTCTGGTGAAATCAGAGGAGGTGGAATCATCATCACAAGGGCTGGAGGCAGCAGTCTGTTAATTTTATTCCTCTTTATTTATAGAGTTAATTTCCTTCCCATTTTGCTGTTATGGTGTTGTGTTTTGAATTTTGTATGAGAATAATGTTGGTAACACACTGATGTTCTTAGTTGTTGCTAAGTAATTTTTACACCAAGTCAGGGACTTTTGAGCTTCTTGTGCCCCACTAGTGAGCAGGCTGGAGGGGCATGAGGAGCTCGGAGGGGAGACAGCCAGCACAGGTGACACCAACTGGCCAAAGGGAGATTCTGTATCATTTGGTGCCATACTCAGTAAATTACCTGGGTTGAAAGCTGTACAGGGACCACAGCTTGGGAACTGGCTGGGTGTTGCTTGGAAAGTGGGGAGGGAATGCATTGGACACCACCTGTTTTGTATATTCTAATTACTTTATCTTTACTGTTGTCACTATCATTTGCATCCTTTTCTGTGTCATTAAACTGGGTGAGAGAGTGGCTGTCTGGTGTTTTTACTGGTTGGGGTTGAACTGTGTCAGGACCTGAAAAATGATAAATTAAAATTTAACCATTAGGAGAAGGGATAGGAGGGAGAGTGAGTTCTTTAGCACAATAAATGAGGGATAGAGGTGCACTGGAGGGCTTCGTAGCTCTTTTTACCAGTATATGAAATTATGCAAGAAAAATGTCTTGGGCAATAGAATTCACTTACCCACATTTCTAAGTCAACTATCATTAACCCAAGGCACGTTTAAGGAATTACTATGAGGTAAGAATATTCCCAAAAGGTTGTTTTGATGTTAACATCTAGTTTGCAGTATGAGTTGGATATAGGCATCTGGCCTTAGTGGCATGGAATAGTCCAAGGCCCATTTAATTTATATGGTAGTGTAGAAGGAGTATGTTTCCAGCTAGAAACCCACCATTCAGCAGTGACTGTGGGTGATCCCAACTTAGGTCAGCCATGCCTAGAGCTGCTGAGAATTGTGTCACCATTGTGTCATGAGCCACACCAATACCTGTCACCTTCATACCTTGGCTTAGCAGCTTTCCCTTGCACCTTTACACATTTTCAGTGCAGCCAAAGACCTGACCTCACCACTATTGTATGGTAATGATATTGCACTCTTTAACCTCTCTGAGTCTTTTCAAGTCTAATTTGCAAGGCCTGGAGAAATGAGTTGTGGGCTGATGGCTTTCAGTCAGCATTGCATATAGATAGTCACTTAAAAGGCTTAGCAATGTGATCACATTTGTTCAAGAGGATTGAGCTAGCATAGATATAAATACAATTTACTCTTAAAGAGCTTGACTCCTCTGGATGAAGTTCTTAAGAATCTGGTGACTTATCATCCCTTCAATATAGTGGTCAAGCATGATTACTTTTTGAATCTGTGCATTTATTTGCAGCGCAGGGCATGATCTGTCAAATGGTTTTTCATACTTCTTTCCAGCTAAGAATGCAAGAATAAACTCAAAGTTGCTAACACATCCAAGTAAGCCATTAATAAGGCTAATGATATAATTGCAAGTCTGAGCTCTTTTGAATCCTATTTGGATATGTGTGTTGTTGATCACATCTCATAGACACAAGCAAGGTCGGAATGTGTTTCATTTCAGATGTACAAATGAGATAAGCTTTTGAGAGAAAGAGGAAAGAAGAGGTAGGAAGGAAGTCAGGTTTGTTTTCCAGACATCAATGAGGTTTATAATGTAGATTTACTGTTCTGTTACTGAGGTCTGAAAGTAGCTTCCTAGCCTCAGTAAAGTAAACCATATTTAGCAGCAGCTGTTGAATGGTGCGTGTGCCTGGAAAGTGAACAATGTTCTTTGTGAGCACAGTTTGCTTGCAGTACTCTGTGTTGCAGGGTTAGTCTTGTAGTGTACTTGAAGGACTAAATCTGGTTCCTAGATTACTTCTGTGAAAAAACTGAGTACTAAAAGCCCTCTAATTCACTAGAATTTTGCTAGAAGGGATTATCTGAGAGTAGCTTCTAGGAATTCAATTTTCTTTTAGATAATGTTAAATTAACTATTACTTTTTCACAGTAACAAAAAGAAAAATCCAGTACTGCTACTGTGCTATACAACATCCTATTTCTGTTTGTGGGGCATTCAGCTGTATCTTTTGCTTTATTGATTTCAAAATTAGATTATTTTCTCTGGTTTTAATATTAGTACTTAATACAATTTTCTTGTGAGTATTTTGCTAAAAAAAAAATATTTGTTACAGTATTATTTACTAATGTTGTTGTGTAATGGGTTTGCATGGCAAGGTTTTGGTACTGGGGGCACATAAGGGTGGATTCTGGGAGAAGCTGCCAGAAGTGTCCCCCATGTCTGATGGAGCCAATGGCAGCTGGCTCCAAGGCTGCCCCACTGCTGGCCAAGGCTGAGCCCATCAGCAATCGTGGTAACACCTTTGGGATAATGTATTTAAGAAGTAGTGGGGAAAGAAAAGATGACTTCAGCAGGAGAAGCAGTGAGAGTATGTGACAGAAACAGCTCTGCAGACACCAAGGGCGAAGGAGAAGGAGGGAGAGGAGATGCTGCAGTGGCTGGAGCACAGATTCCCCTGCAGCCCATGGTGCAGACCAGGTGAAGCAGCTGTACTCCTGCAGCCCATGGACGACCCCATGCTGGAAGCAGCTGGATACCTGAAGGAGGCTGTGATCCCATGTGAAACCCATCCTGGAGCAGGCTGTTAGCAGGCCCTGTGTTCTCATGGAGAGAGGAGCCCACACTGGAGCAGGTTTGCTGGCAGGACTTGTGCCCCTATGGGGGATTCACACTGGGGCAGTCTGTTCCTGAAGGAACACCATGGAAGGGACCCACACTGGGGCAGTTTATGAAGAACTGCAGCCTGCAGGAAGAACCCATGTTGGAGAAGTCCATGGACAACTGTTCCCTGTGGAAGAGGCCCTACACTGGAGCAGGGGAAGAATGTGAGGAGTCCTCCTGCTGAGGGTGAAAGATCAGCAGACATAACATGATGAACTGATCACAGTCCCTATTTTCTGTCCCCCATGCCACTGTGGGGGGAAGAGAAAAAAAAAAGCACAAATGAAGTTAAATTTAGGAAGAAAAGAGAGGTGTGGGAAAGATATTTTAAGATTTGGTTTGATTCCTCATTATTGTACTTGGATTTGATTGGTAATAAGTTAATTTCCCCAAGCTGAGTCTATTTTGTGTGTATTTTGCTGAGTGATCTCTCCATATCCTTACCTCTACCCACAAATCTTTCTTTATATGTTCTCCCCCCTGTCCAGCTGATGAGGGCAGTGATTAGAGCAGCTTTGGTGTTAATCTGGTGTCCAGCCAAAGCCAACCCACCACATGGTGATGTGCTTCTAAAGGTCACACCTAATAAGTGGAGCACTGTGCCTACTGCCTACTGAACTACATTTTAAGCTGGTGGGTAATTATGTCAAGAATGAGATTCCTACAATAGAAAAATATATGGCTTGCTTATGCTTGAAGACTCAGCAAAAACATCCTCTGAGACTGGGTATGTTTGATCAAAGAACTTTCCCATCCTCTCTGACTTTCCCTGTGGTAGCAGTGGAAATATTTGAGTTCTGAATCATAAGGGTGGCAGGACTCTGAGTCATGCATGTATTTCTTTACTTGCATGATGCACCTTCAGCTGCAGTAGCTGTAGAGGAGTAAGGTAGTTCTTGCTTGGTCTCATGCCTTGTTTGGGGAGTGGAGTGCATTTGGGAATGAATTATTTGGAATGAAGCCCAACACCATGGCACTCACAGCAGACAGAGTCATCTGCACAGACAGAGACACATCTGATATAGCCATTGGAGTAGGACTGAATGTTTCTTAAATTAGACTAAAATGATCATAACAACTTCCATTGTCAAAGGCAGCTGTTCTGTCTGTGTTGAAAAAAAAACCCAAACCAAAAAAGAGTGGCAGTAAGCATAGCTGTCAGTATGGAATATTAAGACTCTCTTTTCAGAGTTGCAGTGTCTTTAGTAGGACGGTAGCAATTTCTGATGCACTTATGTTGTAAGATAATTAACTGCAAACTACATTGAGAAGCAAATCAAGAGAATCAGGAGTGAAGCCTAAAATATGAGCCAATCTGAATCTTAACTATTTAAAGTTTTCAAAGCTCTGACTTATAAACAGATATGGGGACTATAAAATCCACTGGTCAAGGTTGCAATAGACAACACCACCCCACCACCTCAGGTCAGGAAAAGACAATTGAATGGCTTTTGTCTTGTTCAAGGTTTGTATTTTCAAATATGGTGCACTGTAGCAACTCTGATGAACAGAAAGACAGAGACAAAAGTGCAGGAAAAAAATTACCATAATATCCTCTAGGATGTAAAAAGACATTGTGTGCCAGAGAAGCTGTACAAGAACTCAGCAGTGCGATGTTTTTGCAAACTGAGTTGGAAAAGACCAGAGCAGCATGTAAGGAACATGACACACATCCATTTAGACATATTTCTCTTTTGCAACCTCACAAACACATTTCCTTCTAGCAACTGGTTCACTTTTGGGAGAGAACTGTAACTTTAAGGGTGGTCAGTCAGGTAAGGGACAGAAAGAGAGGCAAGATTTATCAGAAAGTTAGAGAACCTCTAGAAGAAAATGAAACACTTCTATTTTAATAACTGAACAAAGAGGACTAAATAGAAATAATTCTTGAAGTCACAAGTCCAGACCCTTGGAAGAGAAGTAGCAGTATTTATCACTACCACACGGAAACTCTTACAAAGAGAAAAAAAATGTGAAGAAATCCACCCATTTTATGGGTATGAAGTCAGCAATATGCACTCATCTGATGGGATGGTAACAAGTGCCATCAGCAAGATACATTTTTGCCATTACTGTAAACTGATATTTATTCTAGATGGGAAAAATCTGTATGTAATGAATTCTGGGTGAATCCATATTGGCTGGATTGCAGAGCCTTCTGGAGATCAAGAAACCAAGAAGGTGTTGGATCTCAGGAATCTGGAGTTTTTGAGCTTCCTGTGCTTCCAGGCACAGACCCCCTGGAAAACACTGCTCTGGACCTGAAACCTTGGAGAGGACTTGTAAATATAAATAATGAGTTAGAAATCACAAATGTGTAGTGGGTTAGATGTGTGTATTTTCACTGGGTTATGGGTTTTAAATTTGAGGTTTTTATAGTATACTGGTGAATATGGGACAAGATGGAGAATTTTGGAGAAATGAACTTTGTTCATTTTCTTCTTCTTCCTTCTTCTTCCTNAGAAGCTAGAGGTGCTGTCATACTTTCTGTAATTTCTGATAAGATATAATAAACATCCAAATCCAAACACAAGAATCCTCTCAACCGCCTTTCTAATAATCCTGGCTCTGAGGGAAAACAGATGAGACTGATGACAAACCACTAATAAGTGGTGCAAAGCCCAGCATACACCCCCACAGAAGGTACTCAATAATATTGATCTAAGAAAATACCATTTCCTTGGCATTGCAGCCTCAGGAATGGTGTTTTTCTCCCTTTGCATGGAATCACGTCATAAAAGAGGAAAAGTAATTTTGACTGATTATAGAAATGCAAAATTCTGTTAGTAGTAGTGCTACCAGTAGATCACTACAGCCTGTACACTTGATTCTAATACTTAAAATAAAACAAGTTCCATTAAGAAGAATAAAGAGATTAAAATTCCAAGTGTAGAGAAAACAGCTGTTTTTTAGGAGAGTTGTTCAGGGGCTAGCAAATTTAGAGCTTGAGTATATATGCCCACACGTACGTATCTTGGGACCATGCTACTTTCTTCCTATATTTTTGAAACTGTAAATAGTAAATTCATGAATGTTCACTGGAATTCTACTAATAGGAAGAGAGAGTGCATGCTTTTCCAAGGTTAGTACCAACTCTGGAAGCAAGTTAGTGCTGTGCATGCCTGTGGCAGGAAGTGATGATTTTATGTATTTTTAAAGAAATGGTTATATTTATTTTTCTTCAGTTTAACTTGAATTTTGTTTCTCTAGCAAGAGACATCAAAAAGATGGGGCTAGTGACCTTGTGGAAGCAGCCTTTTTCTACAGTCCTGCTTGAGTGGGGTTTTTAGTTGAGCTGGCCTTCAATTATAATGAAAAGAAAGATAATTAATATAAACTTGCTCCATCTCCCATCCAACCAAATTGCAGGTTTATTTATTTTACCTATGTTGGTACTTATTAAAACACATTCCCATTCCCTAAGCCTCTGGGTTCATTTACATCTTTAGAAACATAATTAAACTTCAGTCATCCATAGCTGTCTGCCCACATTTGAAACACCAGAAGACAGGCATTAGATTAATAACTTCCAACAAATGCATCAGAGGGGGAAGCTGACACCATTCCTGAGATGGACTTTGTCTTGAGCATGAAGACCTCTCTGTGTTCAAGTCCAGCAGGGAGTCTGTGTGGGCAGGGAGGAGGATATAAAGAGTGACAAAAATGTGATTTTGGGTTTCCAGGCATGATTGTTAACTTTACATGTCTCAGATTTTGGTTGCCAGCTGGACACTTCAGAATGGTCTGATTTTTAGAGAATACGTGGCAGGCATTCTTTAAAAATCAAGATCCTTTAATGTTCTGCAAAACAGACACTTTGAAATAGAATTACTTGAATTTGAACCACACATTTGTAGGATTTTTGCTTGTTTGTTTTTTTCTGCATAAATAGTGTGTTTAATTTTCCTCCAGTATTTCTTGAATGAAGAATTAATTACTTTCTTAAAATGTTGAAATGGAATAAATACAAATATTATATATAGATATCTAAAAAATGTGTATGCACTTTATAGTAACACGGGCTGTCATTTTAAAGTAATGTGCTACATAGAAAAGGGAATGAAATTAAACCCTCTCTCCATTACTTTAATGGATGTTTTGGAGAACATGTAATGCACTGCTTTCTTTTTTCTTGATCTCTTTTCCCCATTTTCTTTCTTCATCCTTTTTCTTTTTTTCCTTTTGTATTTTGTGTCATTCCTTCTAATTTCCTGCCTTCCTCTCTTTCCTCCAGCAGAGCTTTGTTTTCCTTTTTCCAGCTCTCTGAATTTCTGTTCAGCTCCACCGAAGACTTTCAGGGCTGTATTCCTATGTGTCCCTCCTACATCCCCTGACTCAGACTATTCCTCTGCTTTTTCATACTCTTCCTTCTACATCTTCTTCCTGTTTTCCTCAGTAATCTTCCTACTGTGTTTTCTTTCCTGTTTTCATTGTTTTGTTAATACTCACATGAAAAATTCCTTATTGTAACAAAAGCCAGTCTCTCCTCTAGCTGTCCCTGGCTTCTTTTCTTGGCCTCAGCAATGGATTTCTGGGGGAAAACCTTTGGCCTGTCCTGTTGGGAATGGTTTCTGGCAAAAAGGTGTGAAACAGTCAGAGCAGGCCAGTGAGTGATTGTCATCAGGTACAAAAAAGAAGGATGTGACCAAACCCATGAGAGAAAGGGGCTCTGCAGGAAGAAGTTCCTCTGAGACCGGTCTGACATCAAGCAGATAGAAAGGAGATGTTTAACAAAAGCAGGCAATGTTTAACAGAAGCAACAGGTCTTCTGGGACCTCATCCAGCCCTTGCTTTCAATGATACAAAAATATCTTGACTGTATATCAAAAATACAAGCAATACTGGTTATTTTTAAAGATCAGACATGTCTTAGGGACCAAAAAAAAATACCTATGTGGTTCACACAATTTAAATCAAATCATGGTTGAAGTAACTTGTTGTTTTATTAGTGACATGTAATTAACTGCCAATCACTGAATTTTACACAGGAGACAGCATCAGCTATACAAAAAATAAACCACAGTAGCACACTTCCAAAATAATAATAAACACCTATAATTTCTAACCGCCCTTCTGAAGGAATACTAAAAAATGCAACTAAGCTAATTTTGCCCTTTACCCTGCAGAGTTATACATATTCTCCCTCCCAGGCCATACACACCCAGTGCCAGGGGGTTGTGAGGACCCTCAGAGGGCAGGATGCTCTGCTCACACACAGCTGGTGCTGGGGATGCTGCTCTCTCGAGCCTGCCAATCCACTGCTGTGAAAGCAGCCTGGCAGTTCACCCATGGCCCCTGAGGTGTGGGGTCCTGCACCTTGCACCCAGTGTTGTCAGTCCAGTGGCTGGCTGCTCTCTGTGTGGGATGGATGGGGAGGCTGACCACGCTGACCATGCTGGCTGGCAGCTTCTGTCTCTGCACAACAAGGTTTATCTGGCCCTCTGTTTCCACTCCAGCATCTTTGCTCCATGTTTCCCGTTTATAGCTTTCCCAGATCTTCATGTTTCCCATTTATAGCTTTTCAGGTTGATTTCTTCTTTGTATCAAAAGTCAGTGTAATTCTCTGCTTTGCTTTTTAATCTGGATGATGGCCATCTTCCTCTTTAGCCCCTTTCTCAGAAGCTACAGGATTAAGTACAAAGAATGTACATCAGAACATTGTTCCACCCACACTGACCAGCTTTGCTAAACAAATAGGATTAAACAGCTCGGTTAGTATCTCTGTAGTCTGTCACGTCATCTTGCTCTGAGCTGGCTTTTGAGACTGCTACATTATTCTGTGTAAACAAGCAGATACAGAAAACTCTTGCAAACAAGACAGCAAAAATGAATAAAAAACTACCCATGAGGAATGCCTGTGAAAAAGGGCTAAAAGCACCTTGGCTCTCTGGGGAAAGCCTCTGGTATTGCTGGTTTGTAAGGAAAGCCAGTCTGAGCTTTTGCAGATGAGGTCTCTATTGAATCTTACCGTGGTTTTTCAGCTGTGTAACCCATTACCCTGCCAGATATTTTTGTGTCTCTGGAAGACTTCCCAGAAGAGGGCATGTGCCTGCATTTCAGCCTGGCATCTTAATTCAAACCCTCTTTCTCTCCAGAGTGTCTGTCTTAAAGGCAAATAAGGAACTGGGTGATGTTAATTACCACCAGTTACTGACTGAAGATGAAAATATGTGTGGGGACAGGTTTGAATGAGAAGCAAACAGCAACAGTACCTTAAAAGACACAAAGAACCATCAGACCTCTTTTGCCAAGGCTGTAACTTGGCATTAGTGAACTGTAGCATTAGATAAGATTGCATTTTATATCTATATCTAATCTATATCTATCTATCTATCTATCTATCTATCTATCTATATCTATATCATCCATCTATNTATATATATATATGTATATATAATTAAAGTCAAATGAAAATGAGAAGTTTATATGCTAAAGGAAAGTAGAAAGAAAACAGAATTCAGAACTGTTATTTAGTCCCATAGTTTCCTTGTATTAATAATTATCTGAATAGCAGGAAAAATGGGAAATTTGAAAAAATAAACATGTCTGAGTGGGGTGGAACTTTTGCAGAGGAAAAAGAAAAGCAATCCAGCTATTCTTGGTAGTTCTCTTTGTTCTCTTAGAGGAGCAAACCAGGGAAACTTGGAAAATGCTTTGGCTGAGAAAGATGAGGATTTGTACAATGAGGGAAGTTAAGTTGAAAGAAATTTTAAAAGATAGAGTTTTCTGTACATACATAACAGAAAAGGCATCTTGCACTGTAGCTCAATGACAAAACAAGTGAATTGTCAGTGAATTTCTGAAACCTGCAAAACAAGATAAAGTCGGGGGTCGTGTGGAAGCTGAAGAGATCCCCAAGAGAGGCATGGATAAAGATGTCGAGGGTACCTAGTGACTGGAGTGGAAGCTAGATGCTTTCTAAACTGAATTCTGCAGTTCACTGAAGTCTGAAACGTCAGAAGTTGTCACTCAAAAGGGAGAACTGGGGCTGCTGAGATAAGATCTAGTCATCCTTGAAAGGAACAGGGCCAGCCAACTAAAGGAAGGAAGACGTGTTTGAATTGGATCAGCTGTGCAGCCAGCAGCAGAGGCAGTGAGCAAATGTTGACAAATTCCATATGTTCAGCTTTTCAGGTAAGGTAGCTTCATCCTAGACTCTGGACAGCAGTGGCAACTGATGAATTTCAAAATGCTTTTGAGAGAGTGAATTAGGCTGATTTTAAAGACATTGCAGGCATTCTTCTGCCATTTTTTCCCCCCATCAGTCACAAGCGTCAGAAAAATTGTGGATTGAATTCTCAGAAAATAAATAACTAATCGTCCCAGCAGAAGATTAATGGCTGGCTATGTGATAGGAAAAGGAGGACCTCTAATCTGGAAATAATCCACATATATGCAATATAGACTGCTTATATAACACAGGACAGTCCTGTATTTATTTAATGTATGTTACACCTCTGAAATTAATTAGGTGGATAATTTAAAAAATTTAAATGCCAAAAAATTTTACTATTTCATTATGAAATTTAGATATTTCGTTGAAAGTGACAGGGGAAACTTCAAGCAAAATGGTTAATTTTTTTCAAACTTTTCCTCAAAACATAGCTAATTTGTCAATGCCTCCATNCCTATGATTTTTAAAAATACTTCTACCAGCTAGGCAATTATACAAAAGTCTAACTGTTGCTAAACAAACATCCTTAATTTTCAAATGTCTACTGTTCTATATATAATATTTTCAAAGGAAGAAAATGCAAGGTCTGACCCCTGAATAGAATTCCTGCTTGATAATACCTGCCTGTTTAGGAATCCACCTAAACTTTCCAAGAAATAAGCGTTTGGTATATATGATTATATANAGGCATCTTGCACTGTAGCTCAATGACAAAACAAGTGAATTGTCAGTGAATTTCTGAAACCTGCAAAACAAGATAAAGTCGGGGGTCGTGTGGAAGCTGAAGAGATCCCCAAGAGAGGCATGGATAAAGATGTCGAGGGTACCTAGTGACTGGAGTGGAAGCTAGATGCTTTCTAAACTGAATTCTGCAGTTCACTGAAGTCTGAAACGTCAGAAGTTGTCACTCAAAAGGGAGAACTGGGGCTGCTGAGATAAGATCTAGTCATCCTTGAAAGGAACAGGGCCAGCCAACTAAAGGAAGGAAGACGTGTTTGAATTGGATCAGCTGTGCAGCCAGCAGCAGAGGCAGTGAGCAAATGTTGACAAATTCCATATGTTCAGCTTTTCAGGTAAGGTAGCTTCATCCTAGACTCTGGACAGCAGTGGCAACTGATGAATTTCAAAATGCTTTTGAGAGAGTGAATTAGACTGATTGTAAAGACCCTGCAGGCATTCTTCTGCCATTTTTTCCCCCCCATCAGTCACAAGCGTCAGAAAAATTGTGGATTGAATTCTCAGAAAATAAATAACTAATCGTCCCAGCAGAAGATTAATGGCTGGCTATGTGATAGGAAAAGGAGGACCTCTAATCTGGAAATAATCCACATATATGCAATATAGACTGCTTATATAACACAGGACAGTCCTGTATTTATTTAATGTATGTTACACCTCTGAAATTAATTAGGTGGATAATTTAAAAAATTTAAATGCCAAAAAATTTTACTATTTCATTATGAAATTTAGATATT
Source organism: Buphagus erythrorhynchus (assembly GCA_013400855.1). Lineage (NCBI taxonomy): Eukaryota > Metazoa > Chordata > Aves > Passeriformes > Sturnidae > Buphagus > Buphagus erythrorhynchus. The sequence goes on from VZTT01000180.1 coordinate 17,747, forward strand.
TCGTTGAAAGTGACAGGGGAAACTTCAAGCAAAATGGTTAATTTTTTTCAAACTTTTCCTCAAAACATAGCTAATTTGTCAATGCCTCCATTTATTTCATATGGACATTTATTTATTTATGCGGCATTTATTTCCACACATATATGCACAAATACAGACACAAACATATAGATGACACAAACATACAGATGATACTTCAAAATCATCTATATACAAATTTTTTTAAAGGTGAAGTCCCTGAAGGGGTAATTTGTCCACAGCAGAACATACTGCCTTGGTGTAGAAAAATATACCAGGCATTTAGACACAAGTGGTTTTACTGCAAGGAAGTTTGGCTGCTTTTCCTTTTCTGCCAAAATGACCAGGGATAGCTCACCAGCTCTGCAGCAGGTCCCACACCTTTTCAACAGAGGTTAACAAAGGGATGGACTGATACTCTGATTTCTAATAGGAATGGGGGAAACGACTCATGTCTGTTAGCTCCACAGGGCATTTCTGGTTCTATAAACTGGTTTGAAGGCATGGAAGTATCCCAGATAATGGCACATTAGTATGGCAGAGTGCACAAGCTAACGAGCCTTGCCTCTTGGGGGAATCATTAGGCTGAGGGCAGTGCTATTTTGACATGAGTACTTTGCTCCCAGTGTCATAGTTAACTCAATGATGCTGGCTTGGTGGGAGGGGGGTGAAGTCCCTGAACCATCTTGTATTGCTACGTGGAGTGCACTGGCTTGCAGTACCTCTAGTTCTGATGCTTAGGTAATCTAAATTAGGTTAAATTAAATTTTTACCAAATTAAGTTAAGTTAAATAGCTTCTGAAATTGTCTGTTGTTATATATTGGATCTAGTTTCTAGTCAAGTCAATGGGTTATTCCATGGACTTCTCTGAGTTTTATATCAGCCTTCAAACATTTTTATGTAAGAGAAATAACAATAAAGTGGGGGAAGGAGGAGAAGGAAACGTAGACCAGCCCCTGGCTTGGCACATTTGGAAATTTAGACAGATATTGCAATAAGAACACACTGTCTTATCTTCAAAGGGCTCAGTTATGACAATCTATGCAGAGAGAGCTGCAGGGCTAGTTAGATGATGAGAGACTGATTTTCATGAAAAAAGATACACCAGTTGACAAGAACACAGAATCATTTTAGAGAGCAGTTCAAAATGTGCTGGTTTTTTCAGACATTTCCCTCTAGCTACACAGAGACAGGAAGGATGTCCTACAGAAAAGGATGTTAGCTTTAGTTCTCAAAAGATCCCACCTGAATTTCTTGTTCTGCAACAGACTTTGCAAAAACTTGAGCAAATCTTTTTTTGTTAAATCTACAAAGGTTGTTTTTCCAAATGCCAGTTCCAGTCCTTTGCTTCCACTGATCTCCAAGCCATAATGTTTTTTATCAGTGGGTGCTGGGCACTTTCTGAAGAGCATAGTAGCTGAGCACCCATCGAGCCTTTCAGTTTTCTTTTGTTTCAATGCCTCCTGAGTAAGAAAGGGAAGGAGGTGCTGAGAAGTTCCCCTGTTATCCAGGGTAGTTTTAAACACGGATGCTCTGGACAATGGTTGCAATGCTCTGCTTTTTGGTGTTTTGTTGCTTTTTTCTTTTTGTTTTTTTTTTTTTTTTTCCTGTTGCTGTCTTTTCCATGCTGCAACAGCAACACTGTTATGGTGCAATGATAAGAAGCGCATTTAAAGAGTGTGAGACTAAATAGGTAGTGAAGGTAAGCAGCTGCTTTTGTACCTAAAAGTGGTAAAAGCACAGAGGTGGTAGAGGGCCAGTTCTGAATAACTGAGTCTCAAGAATATTCTGTGTTTCACAGCACAGTGTCACAGCCTGCCTACCCGGGCTGCCTCATTCTGAGGGGAGGCAGCTGTTCCAGCATGCTAACAAGCCCTGCTGTGAGTGCTACACTAATGTGGCTACAAAGATGCTTAGAGCTGGCTTTGCTTGCTGAAATCCAGCCTGGGATCTCTGTCATGTGCAGTGTTCATGGAGATGCTCAGAGGTACACACGATGTGCAGATCAGCGTCAGACCCGGGCTCAGCAGATTCCTGATGGCTTAAGGCAATGTTTCATTACTTTGAAGCAATTATATTTTGGTTGGACAACTGGTCTCTAAACCCTCATTATAAGACTCCTGTACCCACTAAAGGGTCGGGGAACTGCTTTGTAAATAGAGGCAGACAGGTCCTTGGCTGTGTATATCAGTGCAGCTGCCTTTAAATCAATGAAGCTATTCTAGTGTACTCAAGGTGAGGATTTGACTCAAAGACTAATGAAAGAGAGGTGGCACCAAGAATGAGATTTTTCTAAAGCTCTCAACATTAGTCTGACTCTGTGCCCGTTTCCTCTGAGAGGAAAAGACTTATTAAATTCTGAGGGAACAGATGCCAAGCTGAAAGCCGAGAAATCCTATGCCTCAGACCAAGAGTGCCACAGATTGTGCTCTGGTGAGAGGTGACTGTGAAGGTTGAACAGTTTGGTGCAGTAGTTTTTGGTCAGCAGTTAAAAAGTCAAAAAACTCTGATCTGCTCAAAAACCAGGAGAGAAAAGCCAAAACAGACAGGATAACCAAAAGGCAGTGCCTTTCCACTGCATCCCCAAGGACAGAAACAAACAAACTACAAAACCTTAGGTTCTCCCAGGACTCCAAGATGTAGGGTCTAGCCCACCTCAGATCAGCTTTTTGGATATATGCTTCCATGAGGATTGCAGGAATTGTTTAAGGCCAAGCTGTTCTGTGTTGATGTTACTATATGACTAAAAGCATGTGAGTAGGGGAGAGAGGGCTTGTTTTGAGGAGGGCAGTGGGATGGGGTCATTGAAATGCTCAGTATCTTTGCTGATCCATAGCAGATCAGAAAATGTTGGAATAATTGACCTTCACTGTCCTTGCTGAATTGCACCCAATGACAGTACAACATAAGTAACTCAAAGAATTTAATTAATGAAAAAATTTCAAGCAGAGGGGACAAAAATAGTACTTAAGCAACACTCCTCTCAGACAACCTTTAGTATAATGATACCAAAAAAGAAATTTAAGATTGTACATTAACTTCTAATGGAGCAGGGAATGGGTTAATGTAAGTGGAGAAGATAAATGTCAGGATAATTTTTTAAGTGCTTTATCTGCTAATAGCTCTGAGCCCAAAACAGCACTGATGTGTTAATGCAACTTGATCAAGCTGATTATGTAGCAGCATAGAGACATTCTGCTTATCTGCTGGCCTCATCATCATTCATTTCCAGTGTGTTTGAACTGACTACACTACACATCAGTAGTTATGTTCTATATGCAGTAAAATTACCACATGACATGTTTGCAATGATATACTTACATATATTTGCTTCCTGAGGACAGGAAGCTTTCCATCATTCTGTGGCTGTGGAAGTGCTTTCACTGTGAAAAGAGTTTCACACAGGAAACATTTCATTTATCACAACTATCCTTTTTGAATCCAATAGTTATGGTTAATTCAGCAACAAGCAGATTCTTGACAAGAACATGAAGATACCCCTCAGTAACAGTTACTTACCTCAGCTGGCTTCAAAACAGGCTTCCTGAAAGAATAAGGGTTCATTTTTCTGACTAAGGGTCTCAAAATGTAGGTATTAGATAATCTTGACCCATGGTTCACACACAACATGCTGTGTGTAGGAGCTTCTCCATTGCCCACGACCCTAGGGAGTATAAATATTCCAACTTAATCTGGCAGGGAGAGAGAAATACCATATTGTCTGCAAAATGCTTCTGTGTTGTGGCTGGTGCACCAGAAATGGGAGCAGTATCCATGTGGAAATGGGTTAAGGCAGGGTATAATTCTTAACTCTACTGTGGAAGCAGCTCCCTGGCTGTCTGGGGTTCTCTGCTGCACAGACAATTGTGCTGGCACAGGCAGTCATTTAGTTGCACATCCTTAAATGCTATAATTTAGAGGAACACACTGTGCATGTTGTATTTTATAGAAAGCAGATGAATCCCTGCTTTCAACAGTACAATCCAACTCAGATTACTGTTTGAAGCTCTAAGTATTGCCTCTATATGTAATTTTTCTATAACATCTCTGTTTGCATTGATAGTAAAATCTTAAAAGGGAAGACAAAAAGAAGACATCATTTAAAAAGTTAGGAAAGAAATCAGAAAGTACTGTTTGGGGTAGGAGACTTTTAATGTTAGCATTTATATCAGAACACATGCAGTGCCAGTTCTCTGTAATTATCAAAAACCAGAAAGCATAAGCATGGGGGAAAATATGAAGCTGAAAGTACACATGACAAGAGAAATAATGGCTAAATTATTCTTATTTTTGCAATTTCTCTTTTGGCATCCTTCTCATAGCAGAGAGCATAATTTTTACTCTTTTTTAGTTTCACTAATTGTTTTGTTTGCTTTGTTCAGATCCTGGAGAAGTTTGGTAATCCTAATACAAAAACTGCATGGCCCACCAACAGTAGCCCCAAAATGGAAAAGCATCTTATTATGAAATGTTGTCTTCACACCAAGAGACATTTTGGGGTAGTAAATAGCAGTTTGTGGAATAAGAAATTGAAAATATGCAAGTACACTCAGCAAACAGATGGTATTTCGAATGAGCTGGATTCCCTTTTCATAGCTCTAGCTCAAAATATTTGATTCAAAAGTTCACATTAAAGTTTTTTTCCTAATCCCTTAGTAAGCTATAGTGGTATTGAAGGTTATCTGTTGCTTCAGCTTGAACACAGGGTTTAATTTCTCGAGTATGATCCTACTTGCAAGTAGACCATATAGAATACCAGATATTCTGTTCTATTTAAAAAGGGAAAAAAGAAAAAACAAAAGAAAAAACCCCACAGGACATTGTACTCTAACAGCACCAATATGCCAAAGGGGTGTTTCTACAAGAAATTATAAAAGGAAATATGCCTCTTTATGATGAACTCAGTTTGTTTGTGGGAGGTTATTTTTGTTGGAAAAATTGAAAGATTTAAACATCATTTCAGATTTGAAAAGGTTGATCCCAGTGAAAGATAAGTCCAGCAAAACCCAGGCAGATTTGCCAACTGGAATTTTTAAATATTAACTCCTGTTCCTTTATCCTGTTCCATTAATGAGACAGAAGTTTGTCTGTGCTCCGTACCAGAATTATGGAGCGACAGGAAACTAAAGAGAAGGGGATTGTGGTCAGTATTGGCGATGATAGAAGAGCTCCTTTTTAGAGGTGACCACTCTGACAGCCAAGATTGCAATGTTGGAAAGTGCATGGGAAGGCTGAAATAATGGTCTTGATCTGAAGGAGTGAATGCAGGTCCGGTTTTGGCAGTGTCTGTGTCCATGTGTGGTTGTGTGCTGTATGCTGGGTTGTGTTTCTGAGTCAGAGAGGCCTTGAAGGGGACACAGGTTGTCTTAGTATGGGGCAGTGAGAACAGGTCAGGTACAATCCTTGTCTCTCTGGGGAGATTGCCGAGGAATTATTTTAACTGAAGCTTGTTACCTTGTGCCTTCTGGACATTTACATGGGACATAGGTTTGCCTGTGAATATGGAAGGTGCTGCTTGCACACCTTGTCTCTTCTTAGTGCTGTCACAGTGCTCCTAATGTCACCTTCAGAGCCAAGCTGCCCACCTACCCAGCCCAGAGCAGCTCTCAGTATGGAGATGGTCAGGAGGGCACAACCCAGGATGTGCAGAGAGCCCCCAGACACTTTCCAGAAACTGTTCTGGGTACCACTGCCTTCCCAGTGCCTCCCTTCTTGTGAGCCCCCTGAACACAGCTGCTGCAGTGGGCAGTACCTGTGCCAGAGACTGCAGCTGCTCCCTGTCACACCATGTCCTTGACCTCCAGTTTGCTCACATGCAGGGTGTCCTTGACATGGAGCCACAGCCCCACCAGGGCACTTAAATCCTCTTGCTAAGAGGGCTGACTATATTAATCCCACTAGCTGGAAGCTGATCCTTTCTCTTCTTTTCTGTCAGTATCAAGCCCTGGTTTGCTGGGTTTGCACTCGCACTGGAAGAGTGCAATGCAAGCCATCAGGCTGTGGCCATCAGGCCCTAAGGTGTGAGTCCTTCTCAGATCACCTCTGTTAAGTGTGATGAATCCGTGGTCTTCCAGCCCTGCTCAGCCCTGGTTCCTGTTGCCATTCTTAGCTATTCACAGGCAGGATCCTCCACCCTGGCCAAGGACACTTGGCCAGTTTCTAAGCCAAGGCTGTCAGGTGGCCCTTGCATGGTTTACAGCCACACAGAGTCGAGCACCAGACCTCTGCCAGCTACTGCCACCCACGGGCATTCAGCACACAGGGCTTCTGCACATCAGCCATGGCTAAACTTGCTCTCTGCTCTCTGCCTGAGCTCCTCAGCCATCACACAATTCCTTCCAGTCCTGACTGGAAGCCGTGCTATAGCATTTTGAGCAGGTGGTTGTCCTGCCCATATCCTCTGTGCACAAGCACACAGGCAGAGAATGATCCACTGACATTTTAAGTGGGAAAATATGAGAGGAGGGGGGAGAGAAAAGGAAAGAAAGAAAAAGAGATGGAGTGGGACAGAGAAGAAAAGAAAGGCAGACAGAGGGGCAGAGGAAGAGATAAAGAGAGGAAATATGAGAGAGAAATGCCATGACATGCACATAAGCCCAGGGTTTTCTGGAGGGACCTAAGGGACCAGTACTGCAGATGATGAAATGTCACTCTGGCAGAGAAAGTATTTGTGGACATTATTATTTTTGGACTGACATTCTGGTAGAGAGAAAAAGACAATCTATCCATCTATTGGTACCCATCACTAGAGAAAGTTTTAAGAGAACTTTGTTGCTTCTATGGAATCTTCTGTGTAAGCTTGAGATTTGGTTGGTTCATTTGTTTTTTACTTTTCAGGAAAAGATATGGTCTCCCCTCCTGTTAGTTCATCTGCCTTGTAATTTTTAACAGCCAGCAGAAATACTACAGCACCCAAGATGCAATATGGTGTTTATTTTGCAGACTCTTCACAGTAGCTACATAATTTCACCACAGAACTGGGTTCACAGGCCTGCACAGAAACAGAATATAAACTATCTTCATATACCCGAAGACATTATGGCAGAATAAAAATAGATGTTTGTTACTAAAACACAAGTTTACTGTTTTTCTAGTGTACTTTAAAAAGCAAGCTCTGATTATAAAGAAAGCAAGTAGTTTCACATACAGCAATGTTCTTTGAAAAAACTACTATTCTAGCATGAAAGATTTTCAGAGGAAAATTTTTACTGTGATTGGTACAACTCTGTTGCCTTTTACTGATGGTGTTTTTCACAGAAACCAACCAGAAGTCCAGAATATTTTCTTTCTTAGGCTGAGGAGATATAGACAAATGCACCAATTGCATATGCCAACAAAATACTGTATTCTGTGGCTGTCAAAACTGGATCAATTATACTCAATATTCTTTTCTACTGATGAGTTCCTAGGACACAAAGATACATATGCCACTTAAGGATACATTATTTGAAAATGGAATTAGCAGTATACAGTCAGAGCCACAAAAATAGGATACTTATCAGAAACCATGCTTGTAACTCACATGATTCAGGAGAAGCAAATGTGGAAATACATCTTCATAAAAAATTCACACAGTCACAAATTGTGCCATCTATTTTTGTACGCTGCATTTTTGTTACTCCTGGAGAGAGAAGGTCTTTATATTTAAAATAATTGTTGTTGGTTTTTCAAAAGACATGAAGTATTAATCTTTCCCCCTCTCTTGCTGTCTTCTAGAAGTAGTCAAGGAGCTGAAATTAATTAAGTTCTGACCTCATGTCAGCTTTGTGCATCATCATTAACAGAAAACAACATCTTTAAGGTCTAAGATCTGCACAAATAAAGCCAGAAATCTGTGGAAAAAAAAGCAAGATTAAAAAGGAAGTGTTGAGAGAGTTCAGAAGTTGAATTCCCTTGCATGGGGAGATTCAGTCACTGAAATGTTCACCTAAGGTACCCAGGTGCATTTACATAAATCCCTTTGTTCTCCTGTGCAATTACCTTTCCATTTGTCTCCACGGAGTTTCCTGTCTCTAAATCTTGTATGCTTTTCTCATTTATTTCACACTTACATGCTGCAGCCTAGGCACTCCCAGAAACAAATATCTATTTGGATAACAGAGGTAATTAGGATTCATCCTGGATTCAGCCCTAGTGTATGTGAAACTGCCCATTGTTCTCTTATAGCACCTGTTATTGGCTGACAATAAAAAAACACATGCCAGTCAGGACACAGTTCTTTCTGACTTACCTTCCTAAAAATCCTGGTGTGTGAAGACCTGCTGACTGATTCACTCCTTTATGCTGATTTTGGAGCTGCATTAGACTAGTAAGGCTGGAGGGACTGATCCTGCATTTTGCCACTCTCAGTGACTTACATCAGGGTTGTTCATTCTCATACTCTCACCGCTAAGAAATTAAGCCTTTGCTTATTCACTTTCCAAGATTGGTAGTTTCCAAACATATGGATTTTGTCTCTAAGGTCATCTTTCTTATCTATTATTATTTAAAAATTTGATATAATTTTTGAGTTGCATAGCTCAAAAAGTAAACAGATACATTAGTTTCCAAAATCAATATAACACTTTTTGCTTCAAGATGA
>VZTT01000182.1:6493-19420 GCA_013400855.1 Buphagus erythrorhynchus
TATACGTGGTCAAATACAAAAGAACATTTTATTGTTATTTTGGAGGCCTCAGTAAGAGCAGAGCTGGAACAGTAATTGCCTTGTATGTGTTTATATTCTAACAAAATATGTAATTTTCTAAAAACAGAGATTCTAACTTGAGATATCTGTTTCTGTGATAGCTGTTTAACTGAGAAGGCAGAAATTGGCACCTCTTCAGATATCACTAGGGAGAAAAACTGTGAAACTGTGATGATACTCTATTACTGTGTGACAGGTTTGAAAGATAGTCTTTTAAATACAAACAATCCATCAAATTGATTCTTAACAGATTATTGATCATAATGCAAGGAAAGGGTATGATCTCAGTTAATCTTAGTTCGACAGTTTTAGGCACCTGGTTTCAGAAAGGAAAAAAAAAAGAGTTTATTCTGAGCCATGATGTGTTTCTTTTTGTGGTATCCAAGGTGGATACCACTCTGGCTTTCATTTATTAGTTTCACCTTATCTATTTCATTATTCTCTGAAAGCCCCATTAAGAATAGGTGAAAGAGACACCAGTCTTGGTCATGATTGTGGAGTTCTTCCACAACAGAGAAAAAACAAGGAATTAGGGTAAGAAAAAATAAGAAATAATAAGGAAATAACAAGGGGATAAAGAGAAAACAGTAAAGAAAGAAATAAAGAAACGAAGGAGGAAAAAGAAGTATATAGTGTTCAGGGAATAGTATAGGAGACCAGATAATTCTTGAAAGAAGAAAGGAAAGCATCCTAATGTGAGCCCTTGATTATTCTGAAATCCCAGATTTTATGGATATCAACTTAAACATATTAAGCAGAGAGAAAATAATTACAATTTTCAGAATGTAAAATGGATTTAAAAGCAGTTTTCTATTGCACCAAAAATAATAACTTCAAAAGAAACTGAACTGCTTTGGAAGGTAGTTTGCAGGGGCATACCTTTTTTTTTTTTTTTTTTCTCTGCAGCATGAGTCTTTTAGTCCTGTCAGTGTACTCCCATTTGTATTCATTATGCAGATTCCTAACAATTTTTCTTTTTAAATTCATCGACTGGCTTTCTCAGTGATATTGAAATGTAATAAACAGAAGTGACTCACAAGGTCACTTGGTGCCACTCCTATGTTAATAAGCTCAGTTTTTCCCAATTCCATATGGAAGAATTGCTTCTGCTGTGAAGGCGAAGCAAATTCTGAGGGCAGAATATGTGACCATGGTGACCTACCCTAAGACTTACAGCATAAGTGAGCACAGTCTTCTCTCTTCTCTCTGATAAACCATTGAATCCAGTTTTGATTTTTATGCAAGTAAATATTTCCATTCCCATGAGAGCTACTTGCAAAAAATCTCCTTGTGTTTGAAGAAACCCTCCTTTTTTAAACTATTTTATTGGGTTTTGAACTCCTTTAGTTTAAATGCTGCAGTGAGAAAAAGAAAATGTTAAAGCTGTTAGTAATAATTTACTAAGCATTACTGTTTCTTTACAATTCAGCCTGTTCATTAAGTTATATTTATGAATATAAATGTTGATGTGTCTGTACCCTAAAGAATATTTGCTTTAAAGCAGAAGTGGCTGAAAAAAATCAGCTAGAGAAACTTCCAGCAAGTGCAACTGGATTTGTTTCTTTCATGAGGAAGAAAGCCCATCTGGAATAGCCCTTCTTTATCAGCAGTAGACAATACACAAAAGTAAAGGTGTTTATCTTTAGAAATACAAGGTCATGAGGAAAAAATGAAGAAAAGCTGTTTGAATTTTATCCTGTCTTATCATTACTGTGGATGTGTTTGTGCTAGTGTTTTGTGTCTTCTAGAAGAAGCAGACAGGTACAAGAAGGAAGAACCTGAAATTTTATTTAATTCCCTGGAGTATAAATTAGTACATTGGAGACACAACAGAATAATTCAAAAAATTGAATATTAATTTGAAAAGGAATATCTTGCTCAGGAAGGAGAAGAAGGGCTAAAGAATTAGCTGTTGTTCCATGTATCAGAGATGCACATGCTTATTTTGCAGTTACCACAGATGGAGGCTGAAAATATCTGGTAATACCTGACGTTGTCAACTTTAGGTATCGGCTGGATGGGACTTTTCACACACAAATGCAAAGTCATTCAGAACACAGGCTTCAACATAAAAGTAAATGAAAACATCCCTTTGGAGGGACATGCTTTGGGACTCAGGGTGGAATTCAGTGCCTGATCTGAATTTAGCATTTTATACGCTGTACAAAAAATGTCTCTTGCTGGCCCTCCAAAAGGGTGAGAGCAGTCCACTTGTCTCGAGTCACATCTTTAGAGTCATAGAGATGTCTCAAAACCCTGCCATGTCTAAAATGAGCTGAAAGTCTTGTGGACTCCTTCTTGCTTACAGGACAACTGGAAATAAAGAAATGGAGGAGTTCTAGGTGTGCAAACATATCCACCATGGAAGGAGTAATGCAGAGTAGCTGGTAACTTGGACAAGCAGGGCTGGGAGGTGACAGAGTCCAGAACTTTTAGGACAATAAGGAACATTAACAGAAATTCAAAATAATGGATTTAGGAAGAATTACTTCACTCACCTTGAAAAATTGGCTGATGACGTCTCTTGGGAAGAGGTTCCAAAGCAAAATAATAGTGAAGATGATGATGATGATGATGATGATGATGATGATGATTGATGATGATGGTGGAAATAACATTTCTTTAAGCAAATGCCGATTCCAGAAGTTTCAAATGCAAACAATTCAATTAAGAAGGAAAAATCAAAAGAATAACAAGAGATCAGCTTGGCCAACACATAGATTATCTAAATATACTTCGAGTAAAACAGTGAAGATTAGCAAGGAGAGAAATACAGCAGAAGTTTAAATGAACAAAACCAAAAAAGTCAAGGTTCTGTGCTGATGTCAGCAAAGGATATCAAGTGTATGTAATGAAATATTGTCCGTGCACAATATAGAGAGTGGAAAAACAAAGAGAAATAAAGGATCATGCTGCTTCTTCCAAGAGAAGGGAAATTATTGGCTAAAGGTACTGAGTAAGCTGAGGTATTTAATGCCCTTTTGCATTTGTTTTCACCAAAAAAGTCACCTATGATCAAATGGCTGAAACATTAGAAACAGTGATGCCAGAATAAGGCCTTAAGTCAAGGAAGTAAAGGACAGATTGGAGTGTACTTATATGAATTAGATGTTTTCAGATAATTTGGAGTGGTAACTGAGATTTCTAATAGATCCCCAAGTCACTAGCAATTACCTTACATTACTCATGTAAATGAGCAAGCATTCAAAGGTAATAAAAAAAAAATAGAAAAAAAAAATTGGAGATATTATTTTATTTATTTTCATTCACTTCTTCCTCTCCTCATTCTTCTCTAATCCTTCCTCCTAGGTCATCAATTACCCCCCTGCTGAGCATGTGGAGCAGTAGTATAAATCCAATGGATCTTAATTGACCAAAAAATGTAAAGGTTTAAGACCTATTTCTGTCCAGATGTACAGAAATATTCTTGTGTCTCAACCATCACCAAGTTTCTACTCTTTTGGATCATAATCATAATTTAAAGAAGTGATAGAGGTGTAAATATTACACCTACAATAGAGGAAAAAACGGTGAATTGATATTTTAGTTATTCTGTTCCCCAAGAACAAGTCTCAGTTAATCTGTGTGGCAGCAAATGAATGGGAGCACAAAGCAGGGTGACACAATGCTACAGAAGGTTAATCTGTGGGTGGGCAGAGTTGGGCACAGTTTTGTCTTAAATTGCTGATGCTAGAGCTCATCTGCCAGAGCCTGAAATGACTTCCCAAGGTGCAAAGTAGTGTATTATCAGCTTTTAGAATGATTCATTTTTCTGAATTCCTTTAAACATGAATCTAGCTGTAAAGGAAGGCTGATTACTCAGTTCCTCCCTGCACCAAGTTCAGTCTTTTGTCCACAGTTCAATACAGACAGGGAAGTGACTAACTTGTCATTTTTCTTTTACAAACAGCTGCTGGGGTATAATTGGTAAGAGAGAAAATGAAACAACCATCTACAATTTCTAGCGTCTTGAGGCTGGGGGAAAAAAATCAACAACAAAAAAGCCAAACAAACCCAGATCAATCAAGAGGAAACAGGAGAAACTGCACAGCAATGCAAAATTGGGAGAGAATTGGAAAATATATCTTTATAAAGAAAAGGAGAAAAAAGGTTGTGGAGAAACTGGAAAAGAAAAACTCAAGGAAAATGAGATCTTCTAAAGTGAGCTATCATTGCTTTTTAAAGTTAGGAAATTGAGAAGAAATGCCTTTGCTTACATATATGCACAGAAGCAGAGTCACAGCAAAACCAACTGGAAGTTCAGCCAGCAGTTCTTTAAGCACATAAATATTGTTTCAGGACATAGTTGCTGCAGTTTGCCTCTCAGTAAGGATTTTAAGCTCACACACAGTGTAGTACTGTGGTGGCTGTGTGCCTTGTTGCTTACATCTGGCCAATCAGCTCACACAAATGAGAGCTTGGGAACCATTGGTTTCTTGGAACATCTTTGCAATAGTGTCTTGTTACCCTTATTGTAGCCTTTGAGAGAAATTTTTGCAGATGTTCCTGATGTCTAGTGCAGTGTCATGTAGACAGACTGTTGTGAAGCAGATAATTGAATATAACTTACTACAGCTTTGGCCAAATCAGATCCTGCTGAATCATTTTCTCTCTTAGGGATGAAAGAAGGTAAGATTAGGTTGCAGTAGGAATTTCAATAATACCTGAATGCACTTGCATATGTACCATACATGATACTGTTGTGGATCAGCTCTGGTAGGCAGCTAAACCAACCCAGCTGTGTGCTCCATACTCTGCCCCTCATCTGGTGGGATGGGGCAGAGAAGCAGAAGAAGAAAAGTGAGAAAACCCATGGGTTTAATTAAAAACAGTTTAATAGGTAAAGTAAAAGCTGCATGTGCAGGCAAAGCAGGGAATAGAATTAATTCAGCTCTTCCCATGGGCAGGTGGGTGTTCAGCATCCCCAGGAGAGCAGGGCTCCACAGCCTGTCATGGTGACTCGAGAAGACAAACACCATCACTCTGAAAAAGTTCTTCTGCCCTTTCCTTTGTCTCCCAGCTTTTATTCTTGATTATAATGTCATACAGTATTGGATATTCTTTGGGTCAGTTTGGGCCAGCTGGCATAGCTCTGCCCCCCTGAATATTTTGGCACAGCCCATCCTCCTTTTTGGGGGGTGATGTGAGAGGCAGAAAAGGCCTTGGTGTTGAGCAAATGCTGCTCTCAATAGAATGTTGTCAACCCTGCTTTGATCACAAACACAAAACATATAACTATACAAGATAGTATGGAGAAAATTAACTCTATCCTAGCCAAATGCAGAGACAGTACATATACAGTGTATCAGTGTAGTAACTTGGTTTATTTTCATTATACTTAAAGTGAAGTAAACTAGCAATTGCAACCTATCTGCTTCACATCGACATTGGGACAAATATATAATCACACATGTATAGTCATTACACACTTAAGATGTTCAGAGAAATAATTCCTTGATGTGATGGTGGTGATCTGTAATCAATTACCATGAAGATTCTGTCTTATTTACACAATTGGATGTTGTCCTGAGCAACTTGCCCTGGCTGACCATGCTTGAGATGGTTTAGAATAGATTATTTCCAGAGGTCCCTTTCTCAATCTGTGTTCTGTTATCATAACTAAATAGAGGTCTCATCTGCAATAAGCCCTTTCTAATAAAAAAGAGAGAAAAGAAAACTTTCTTTTCTCCTTTACTTTATTGCCACTCCATCCAAAGCCTCGCTCTGTTATAATGTCTCTTGGCCATTTCTCCCTTAACAGCTCAGTAATAATGTGAGTTTTAAAGAATTTGTTCTTAATCTTTTTTTTTTTTTCTTCTTTTCCTTCAGAGTGGCATGACGGACACACTAAAACATAAATCTATTGGTTCCAATACAGATCTAAACTTTCTTGAAGTTAAGCTATATTTCAATCAGATTTTGACAGATATTTTGGAGGGGGAGGTCTTGGGGGCTAGAGTCAAGCAAGCAAAAAGACAAGGAATGGACACATTGAAAACAAATTACTGCTCTGTCCTTTAAGAAAGGCAAAAGGACATCTCTTCAATGTTTTTTATCAATGCCTGGGCACAGAAGTTTAGTGCACACTAAGGACATTTGCCAACAGCACTAAATTAGGAGGAGCTGTTAGTTCCTCAAGGGTAGGGAGTCCTTACAGAGATTTTGATAAATACAAGTGCTGGGCAAGCCCTAGTAATATGAAATTTTGAATGGTGCAATCCTGGGTTATGGCAAGGATGAGGGAGGGGAGGCTGGAGTGCAGTCCTGCAGAATTCATCTGGGGTTTGGGTTGGGGATAAATTCAGTATGAGCTAACAATGTCTCCTATGAACAAAACAGCCAAGCTAATCTCGGGGCACATATAAGCACAGAAGAGATTGTCCCACTGTACTCAGCATTGGTGGAGCCTCCTGAAGAATTCTGTGCAATCTTGGGCTCCACAAAATATACACCTTGTGATTTTTCTTTTTTTTTTTTTTTACTTTAATGAGAAATATAATTCAGTGGTTTTCCTCATGAACAAAAAGAGACTTAGCCAATTACTAGAATGAGAAGATTTTAATTTTTTCTTATTTACATGGTTTCCACAGAGTTACCCAGGCTTTACCTTTGTGATTGAGAAAAAAGACAGAAAGCAATGTTTATAACCACACATCTAATTCAGTTTACAGTAAAAATGTCTGCATTTTCTATGTCTGCATCTCCATGAGACCTTTCTCCTGCTGAGCCAGAAGTTATGACAGTGAAACAGGATGGGCTTATGAAATTAAATAAGTGGTTTGAGCTGCAATTAATTCCTTTATCTACAAATTACTTCTAGGCTTTAGGAAATGCAGATTGTCAAATTCTTTCAGTTTGGCTAAATTTAGACTGATACCTTAGTAAGTTCTGAGCACGTAAAGATCAACTTCAAAACCGGCTTCCTCAATACTTGGCTTTTTTTCCACATACATTGTTGAAAATATTGTCCTTAAATCTCTCATGTGCCATGGAATTAGTGATTATCAATGGTTATGTCTAGGTAGAGTTCTGCAAAAGGGAGCCTCATGTGCTCCATCTACATATTAAAGAAATGCAAGTCTGCTCTTTTTCTGAGACAAACCAGAGTCCTTAGAACATAAATTGTGAGGTGCTGGTCTAAGCAAATAATCCTCCTTGGGAGTTTTTGGACTGAACCGTGTGGCACATCCAAAGCCCAGACCCCCCCGTGTGCTGGGCTGCATCCAAAGCCCCGTGGGCAGCAGGGCAGGGAGGGGATTCTGCCCCTCTGCCCCGCTCTGCTGAGACCCCACCTGCAGGGCTGCATCCAGCTCTGGGCTCCAGCACAGCAAGGACAGGGACCTGCTGGAGCCACCACAGAGGAGGCACCCAGGGGATCAGAGGGATGGAGCAGCTCTGCTGGGAGGAAAGGCTGAGAGAACTGGGATTGTTCAGCCTGGAGAAGAGAAGGCTTTGGGGTGACCTAATTGCAGTTTTCCAGTACCTGAAGGGAGCCCACAGGAAAGATGGAAGGGACTATTTACAAAGGCGTGGACAAGGGGGAATGACTTCCAACTGAGAGTTTATGTCAGATATATGGAAAAATTCTTACCTGTTAGGATGGTGAGGCACTAGCACAGGTTGCCCAGGGAAGCTGTGGCTGCCCCATTCCTGGAAGTGTTCAAGGCCGGGTTGGATGGGGCTCTGAACAACCTGGTCTAGTGGTGTCCCTGCCCATGGTAAAGGGTTGAAACAAGATGAACTCTAAGGTCCCTTCCAACCCAAACCATTCTATTATCAAATGATTTTATGAGTTTTGGATAGCAAATACTCTACTATAGTGGAGTTAAGACAGTTAAATATTATGTCAAAATTACTTTTATATTCACACTGATCTGTGTGGATCAGTAGCAAGACTACCCTGCCCCATGCAATGCTAAGCAATGTTTCATTATTGTGACAAGTTAAAACTAAAATATATATTGTTCGATACTGATTGTTCAATACTTTATTTATTATTACATTAGTCTATCCATGTAAATACTTTTTCCTTTCTGCAATTTATTAAGCTTATTCAGTATTTAAATATTAACATAAGAAATGCAAAAACATAACATTGTTTTAGAAAACTATTCATAGTGTGAACAGGATTCATTCCTGTGCCCAAATTTACTCCACAGTCAGTAGAAAGGATCTTCTCTAAGAAACGATTTTCAACCAGAGTCATAGTGAAAGTGTCTTGCCTTACCTGTCAGAGAAGTTACCTTTGTCCACAGTATATGAAAATTCTTCTTTTCTATGTCAAAGACAGTTTGTCCTATGCTAATGAGACAGCCAGAGAGAAAGAAGCTGGTTATCCCTTATCTCCCAAAGTGCCAGAGTCTCCTCAAAAGAGCATTCAGTGTCTGCTTACTTGTATATACAGAATGTTCACAATAAATATACCCCTATTCTGTAATCTGTAAGGGACATTTTTGTGAGACCATCCTTAACACCTATGTGCTTCAACATTTAAATTCCCTACTGAAATTTAACCTCTCAATACTTCCAAGGTCAGGGTCTGAGTGCCAGTTGCTCCATCTCAGAAGCTGTAGACCTTGGATGCTCAGCAAGTGGCATGTAAGCAGAAGGCTGCAAGTTAGACAGCCTCAGACACATTTGTACAGCACAATAACTGGAAGGAGTCTAAATCTACTGGAAACATTTTAATGTTTCACTGTTATCTGTAAGAGCTAAAGAAAGCCTTGAACACTAACCCTCCTTTAATGCTGTAAAGGCACAAGGATAAACAGCTTTATTGGGGAAAAAAATGAAAACTAGCATAAGGCAAAGAAAACATACCTCTGGATTTGGTAATTCCTCCCAGAAAGAGGTCATTTCCAGCAAGAATGTAACAATAGAAATCATATTTTGCACACAAAGAAAACTTGCCTGTGGCTATTACTTTATATAAGTAGATTTTATGAAATATAAATGTCATGGTTAGAATCCTAAGAGACTGAGAAACTTATGAGTAACCATCCATTTAGTCTTGCCTCAAAAGCCATTCATTCCTTTAAGGAGAGTTGGCAGAAAATGAGTCAATAAAATCTCAGTATGTGACATTTAATCTCTGCCACAGACCACAATCTTGAGATCACTTACAACTCTTTTTTTTTCCTGATGAGTTACTAGAATAGCTTTGCAGAAATATCTTCTTACTTCTTTTGTACTGGGAAAAGTAATCCTCCGCCAGCTTCACATGGGCTGATGTCCTGGCATATCTCTAAAAACATCAGAAACCTGTTGTGTAACACTCTTTGCTACTTACTGCTTCAGAATGATTGGTTATGCTGAATTTCAAATGATTCAGCAATAAACCACATGCTGTAATTCCAGTTACATTTTTTTTTTTCACAGCTTTTTGCAAGTTAGTGAAAATGTGATTAATTTCAAACATAAGAATATATTTACTGTGAGACTTGACTATTTTCTATTTCACTGGGAAGGAAGTTTTCCTTCACAGGAAGGGAAGACCTGATTACGGCTTTGCCAAGCAGGAAGATAATTATTTTCTGAGTAATTTCAAAGAGAATAGGGCAAACAAAATGCAATGTCAGGAAGAACTAACCAGGTTGTTTGTATAAATAAATAGTAGTTAACGTGGTGAGGAGGTTTTAGAGTCTGATTGATAACATGGATGGATTTGGGATATAAGAGGACTGAGGTTTCCCCAGGTTAATAGTGTTTTTCAGAAACACACTATTTTAGTTTTCAGCTAGGAGTGCTCTGATCAGAGACCTGGTCTGTCAGCTGAATTGGGTAGATGGAAAAAATTGGAGCTGATGATGCACATACACCATTTATCTGTTATGCTGCAAGTTTTCAACTATTTTATTTTAGCCTTGATAAAACCCCAAAAAACAGGATGGATGGTCTTGTAAATAGTAGCCACACTTGTAAATCGATAAATGTGCTGTTAACATGTTTAAATTTTCCCATTATAGTATTAGCCCTTGTCATCCAGAGGCCTCTGAAACAACTTGTAGGTACTTTCCAGGACTGAGTGCATCAGCAAAGGAGGTTTTGTCGTTAGACATCTTGATGTGAACATTCTATTTCAGAAGTTGGGGGAGTTTAATTGAATAGAGACAGGACTCTCAGCTTTGTCTGACTCAGCACTGAAAAGAAGAAAACATTTTATGGGTGAAGATGTAGCTTCAGAGCTACTGACTCCAAATATATGTTTGTCACGGTATTTAAAACTTACAAGATATTTTCCTACCTATCCCCACTAACCCTTTTGAAAGCTGATGCTTCAGTAATGGTAAAGTGAACATAAGCATAGAAAGCTCTGTTACATATGCAAAGCAGGAGAGATGCAAGGAATGCAGCTTGTACCCTGAGAGTCTGAAAGCCCATGTCCCAGTTGAATAGTGGAGCAGGATTTGTACCAAATAATCTGCTTTATAGTTTATTCCCTGTGACATTAGGCACTTTCAAGTTTTAGGGGAGAGTTTTTGACAAATTCTACCCACAACACACAGGTCAGAGAGATGTTTTTCACTTCCACACATTTACTTATCTAATCCAACATGTTTTAGCATCCTAGTCTAGCACACTTTGTCATTTTCCTTTTGTTAAGGAAAGGGAAACTTAATTCAAATAATAGAGCATCTATTAAATCTTTAAAATGCACGCACAAAATTTTGATTGTACAGGTACACTCCATTCACAGAGTATACATTCACTTATTTCTCCCAAATCTTAATGCTGAAAACTCTTGTCACATGATTTTACTTCAAAACTCATTAAAGACTGTGGAAGCTGGTCTTGGTCCATAGACAACTTTCCAAAGTAGTGTTATGTACTTTAGCTCATTGCTTTGTCAGGGTTTTATAAATTTGCTTTTGTTTTAGTTTATTTGGTTGGTTTTTGTGGGCTTTTGGGGGTAGTGCAGGCAAATTACAACAAGCAAGAGATCTTGGTGCTATCATTTTGCACTGAGTGGATATAATATTAGCTGTTTCTTCATTGCAGTACCCTTTGGAGGTGAATAATTTTTTAGACCTGCATTTAAATTTCAATCTGTCTTGGCCATGTCTAAGGATAATAAAAAGACTAGAATATTTGACAAATATGAATGCTATTTCATTAATTTTTTATAACTTTAGAAAAGTCCCATGAATGTAAAAAAACGATCCATATATATCTTTTTTTGAGATAAGCCATCACTAGAAATAACATAATGATGTTAATTTTCTAATCACTGTCGCATACGTATAAAGCATAGCAATTGATAATGTTAGCAATTTCAGTGGAAATATGTGTCAATTAAATTCACTTAGTATGTATGAGAAACTGCCACTCATATTACAGCACTTGGAAAATTTTAATGTCATCTTAATTGTCCTGGTAAATTTGAAAAATATAATCTCTTAGTTCTATACTTAAAAATTATGACATTTATTTAACTCATTAGAAGATTTTTTTTTTAAGATTGCTTTTAGATTGAAAGTACCATTAAAAAAAAATAAAATCTTTTTACACATACTCAGAAGTAACAAAGATCTAGCATGGCACAACAATAAGGTTCTAGAGTGCTTCAGTGGTGTTGCACTTGATGTGCAAAGGAGCTTTATGCTACTACAAAGACTCTTGGATTGCATTTTACCACTGAGAAGGATAACATTTCTTGGGCTTTCCTTCCACAGAGACAACATTTCTCCTTTTAAAGCAGGAAATTGTTTTTAAGAGTTGGTGGGAAAAGCCTCTTCAGGAAAACTGTGATGGTCAAGCTCTGCTTGAAGGAAAATGCCTGCCTGACTTTTTGGTTACTTGGATGGAAATAATGAACAATCTAAGCATCAAAAAGGCATAGAAAAGAGTAGATTTGATGTTTCTTTTGTTGACTGAAAACCAGAAATGGCAGGATAAGAGGATCAGAAAGACAGACATGTTACAAAGATTAGTTTTGCAGAATATTATGCTGTCTACAGTGTGAAATTAGGAACTAAAAGACAAATCCTATTTGTCTTGCTCAGAGCAGTTGCTTTCAATCAATAAAGTCACATTAGAGAACAGACTTTCAGGATCATGTGTTCACCTTACACTGCTGAGCAGCTGAAATGAATAGCTGAAATGCCAGTGGAGCACTCACAAGCCTTATTGGCTTCACATTGAGTCGTTGAGTGCTTGTCATTTCCCAGATTCAGATCTTTCACATGTAAAGCTCCCAACAAAATCAATGCTATCTCTGTGTCTGGGCACGTCACACTGCTATCTTTGATTTGAGTCTGTAGATATTCATGGTTTTATTATGGAGAAGGCAACTTCTATTCATGTCCCTCAGCCTCAGATTTTTCAGTCCAGGTAACTTCTTAGGCACACTGTAGCTCTTTCCTGCCTGCTCAGCTGGTTTTAAATCCTGTGTTAAAATGGGATGGACAATGATTAGTGCAGCTCCAAGACAAAGAATATGAAAACCAGCCCCTTTGTCTTGCACTATAGATACTCACAGAGACACAACACACATTAAGAGCTGCTCAAAATTGAAAAGAAAAAAATAAATAAATTCATTTCCATGATAACAGGATTTTTAGGCAGGCAAGGCTGTCCAAAGAAGGAATGAATCCTAGGCCATTTAGATTAATTTTCTGTTACTTGACACCAGTCCACAGTTGCTTATATATTCCAACCCAGAGACTCTGCAGAAGTGAACAGGACAGGTTTTTCAAGTCACAAGTTACTTCCAGTGACTAATAATGCTTCATTTTTCAGCTGCAGATGTGGAACCCTATTACTTTTTAAAACTGAAAAGTACATGTGCTGAGGTTTCACCCTTCCACCCCTCAAGGGGAAAGAAGTGGAAAGGAGGAATCTCAGGCCACATTCCTTATGTGCAATTCA
>VZTT01000183.1:3110-41709 GCA_013400855.1 Buphagus erythrorhynchus
ATCTTGAAAGGAGACCATGTCGCTGTGTGTTTCACTCTCATCGTTTCACATCTAATCATATAGCTAACAGCAACAGGCAGGGACTTCTCTAGGTCAGAAGATCAGATTGCTCAAAGCCCTGCCCAACCCTAAACTCTTCCAGCAACAGGGCATCCATCACTTTGCTGCACAACCTGTTCTAGTCTCTAGTCACCCTCATAATAAAAAATGCTTTCCTTATGTCCAACATAAACCTATTCTCATTCAGTTTAAAATCATCTCCTCTTGTCCTGTCATTATGGGCCTTGGTAAATAGTCCTATGTTTTTAATATTAGCCTTCTTAAAGTACTGTAAGGCCATAATAAGATCTTCCTGGAATCCCTTCTTGTCCAGGCTGAGCAGCTCCAGCTATCTCAGCCTTACTTAAAAGGAGCAGTGTTCCATCCCTCTGAATCATTCCCCTTCACTCCAGCTCTCTAATCATCCATTCCCTCTCGTACAAGTATATATTTTGAAAGCACTGTGCTTGTAATAGAACATCTTTTGAAGAGAGTTCCTCACTGTTACAAACTGCCCCCTGCTTTTTCAGGAACTTCTGAGCTAGAAAAATTTATTTTGGCAGCAGTCATCTGTTCTGAATTGTATTCGGTTTACTATTAGTTCTTTTCTAGTGATCGAGTTTGGAAAAAATGTGGAGACATATTGTGTGGAACAATATAAATATACGAATTTTCTTAGATTTATTAATTTATAAGGCAGTTGTGGTTTATAGATGTTTATTAGCCAGTAACTGAGGAAAGAAAATAGATTTTTTTTTTATTTTTGTAATAGGAAAAGATTATTAAATGTCAGTGTGAAGGAGACCAATGCAGCACAAATAAGAAAAAGAAATAGAGCAATACAAGCCAGTTTCTAAGAAATCTTGAAAACCTGAGAGTAAACCCCTTAAGAATCATAAACATATCTTTACACACAAATAGTAGTGGACTTGTGAGGCATTTTTGATAGCATAGGGTTAAAATGTTTCTAAAATCATGGGAATTGCATACAATAGATTCAGGGGGTGGAAAGAAAGGTTAGGTCTGGTAGGCCTGGGAAAGGGAACTAAGCCCTAGGAACGAATATTGAGCTTTATTTTTTTCTAGATCATGTGAAGCTACACCTGCATAACCATCATATGATAAATGATATGATTGATAAATGTAACGATTGTTTGGTAATTAGATATAATTATTGTTTAATTGTAATAAGAATCGTGAGAAACTATGTAATCTTAACAAGAATCATGAGAAAGGATATTTGGGGGGCCTAATGAAAATTACAAGAATTCATGCTTGGATAAGATCAATGTATACAATAGAACAATATGGGTTTAATAATTAATATATAGTTATATAATGAAAAGGGTATAAAAACATGTCCATCTCGGATCGATGTCGGAGTCAGATTTGGGTCTGCACCCCTGATTCCCAGAGCTCTTCAATAAAAGCACCTGCATATAATCATTCTGTGACTACGTGTTTCAGCGCCAACATTTTGACTAACTCAAGTGCAATATTTGAAGGACCTTTGCTACCTTCTGAAGCAATATAAGAAGAATGTCTTTGACAGCTGTCTGTCACACAAACAACATAACACTGCAGAAAAACTGCTAGGATAAATGGAGTTGTGACATAAGAAAGGCTGTGATGGAAGGAGAAAGGGCAGTTTTAGGACATTGTCAGACAGGAAGTGAGATAAGTTAAAGTAGTCAGGAGTACAGTCTAGGTTGAAGAAAAGTAGTATGGAAATACCATGTGAGAATAAATCAGAGGTTTAGAAAAAATCTTAGGGAAGGAGCATGTGGATATTGCAATTCAATATGACGGAAAAAGACAAAACCTAAATAAATAATTTTGGCTTTACTTGTTCCAGTACCCATAGAAAAATCTCTAGTCAGCAAAATATATTCTAGAATCAATGATCAGTGATAAGTCATTTGGAAAATTCACACATAAACACAATACATTCAGTACATTATAGTACACAGTTTTTTTAGTGGTGATGACGTTAACATTTTATCCAAAATGCTAATGACTTATTTGATAAAAGTCTAAAACTGAAAAGTAGCTCAAAGTAGATTCTGGTTTTAGAGTTAGCCTTAAGTTAACATTATGTTCCTCTATATAAAGAATGGAAAACCATAGAAAATGAGGGTATAATGGGGGTATGAAATATGTCTTCATTAAGTTCATTAATGAAGTTGATATGAAAATAATTTCTTGTGCAGAGGAGGGGAGATAAATCTTTCCTATTGAAATTGGAATAGTCTAGATAAAACTGTTTCTTCCTGTTGGGGGTTATCTTTGCATGTTCAGAACAAAATTAGATTTCACATGGGCTAACTAAAAGTTCCTGAAAATCAGGAAGCAAGGATAATCCTTTTATTGTAACTGGGTTAAAAAGTGCATATTCACAGAGAGGTTCACTTTGCTTTCTTTAGGCACTATTGCTCTTTATATAATAAAGTTTATGCCCTCTGTAATTTAGACTTAGCAGGTATTGTGATAAAGTACATTCCACTTCTTCTTCACTGTATAGCAAGAAAATAGAACTCAGAATCTCGTGAGTAAGGAATTAGACTGCATCAGATATTGAACCAAGTCTTGTTAAAAAACTTTGTGATTTAGGGGAAACCATCACCATGCAGTGATATGCATCACAGTTAATGATTAGCATTGAAAAGTAAGGCATCTAATCAAGGTTATCTAGAGTTAATGGAGAGAAAAGCACCTGAAAAGAAGATTCATTACTTCTATATCAAATCTTGCCATTTTTTCTCCTCAACTTTAGTTCAAAGAAGTTAAATAGGAATGAAAATTCCCCCCATTTTCTTGCTTCATCTTCTTTTGCTAGTTAAGAATTTTAAACTCTGTGGAGAGATAACTGTTGGCATCTTGTCAATGCTTTATATTGTGTATCAGAAATTAAATGGCATACATGAGGATTTCATAAAGTAACTGCACCCCCAGTTTTCTACAGCATCAATTTAACAGATTAGGAAAATACAAAAATTCTGTTTCAAAAATTACAGGATATGATTGATTAATTTGAGAAATAGCATCTGGTAATTTAATTGCATAACATTTACCGTAAAGCATTCTATGGTCTGCTGCATGATGTGATAAAAAGTTTATAATAATCAGAATATAATGTATTCTGGATTATCAGTTTTTTAAATAGTAGCAAAAAGACAAACAGTTTATCTTATATTTTCAGTATTAAAAATGGAATTACTAGACTTGCTTATTGAGTCAGTCTTTAGCAAACCTCTTTTAAAAATGTAGATGCCATTTCTTCCTACATCTTGCAGTCTAGTCAGCATCAATATAGAGCATCAACCAGTACCTTCTGCATGACCTATACTGCTTCCTTTGACACCAGTAGTTTATAATTATGACTTGTTCTCTTACATGGTGTTTAAACAGTTAAAGCAAAAGTGGCTTTTTAGCATGTTACTCACAAGGCAGCCCAAAAGTTCAAAAGATAACAAGAAGTTCTTGCTATTAAGGAATTAGAAAATGTATTTGCAAATATGTGTCTAATGGCAGTTGTCAGAAGCAATTAGTTTCAAATACATTTCACAGTTTAATCATGCTGTGAAATGCTTCTGAACTTTAAGGATTCAGACTTAATAATATGATACAGTTTCCTATTAAAGAGCATGAAAAATACTGGAGGAAGATTAATTGCCAGAGATTAAACTAGTATATGGTATTTAGGTCTTGTTCATTAGTTTATAAACTCTGACTCCTCAAAAGAGTATGAAGTAGTCATATAAGGACCCCAAGTCCTGGAATTTTAATTTAGCTTTAATGTAATGGAAGACACCTAAAATGGTCTTTATTTAGGTTTTCTTTTGAAGATTCAGATGGATCATGGGTCAACTAGTTAATGATCAGACAAAAATTACCATCTACATCAGTGTTCATGATGAGGATTCTATGACACAACGATTCCCTTTATCGATTTGTCCTTATTCAGCATCCTGGCTGTTAAGAGTCACAAAGAATAAATCCTGAAGAAACATATAGATTGTCTGACTTTCAGGAGAGGAAAAAAGTGTTTTCATTTGAAAAATGTAATTCAGGGAAGCTGCTAAAAACAAATGAAGACAAAAAATGATCTTGGAGATGAGAGATATTCTGAGATGAATGTGTAAAATGAGAAAGGGCGTATTTTAAACAGTCAGGTAATAGAATGGGCCTGGTATTGATAGGAACAGATACAAAAAATAAGAAAAGAAAATAAAAATAAAAGGAGAAATGACAATGCATCTCATACTTAAAGTCAGACTGTAAAGATAAATTGCAAAGAAAATAGTAATAACCTAGATTTATATGACATGTATTGCTTAACTGTAATGTACACTTTTTAATGTGGATGCATGGTATAGTGTTCCCTAAGAGACTAAAGAAGATTCCTTCTTGCATTGTATTGATTCAAACCATCAGGTCATGATGGCAGTGGTTTCTTTAGAGGATTTCCCCCCGCTCCGTTCAGAGCCCGGGGACTGTATGCAAGCAAAAGATGAGAACTGCTGTAAGATTTAATGGCAGCTTAAAAAACTAGGTAAGAGAGATTATTGAACCACACAAGAGACTCCAATGAAGGCACATTACAGTGGCTAAAGGATTGGGGCATCAATTACATAAGGGAAAGTTGGCTTCAGTGAGAAGACATCAGAAGCTATCCCCATATCCAACAGAGATAGTTCCAATTGACTTCAATATGGACCCACTTGGCCAAAGCTGAGCCCACCAGTGACATTGGTAGCAACCTCTATGACAACTTATTTAAGAAAAGGTAAATCTGCTGCAGAAGAGCAACTGGGAGAGAGATGTCAGAAAATGTGAGAAGCAGCTCTAAAGGCCAGTGACCAAGGTCAGTGAAGTAGGAGGGTGAGGAGGTACTCCAGGCACCAAAGCAAAGATTTTCCTGCAGACTCTTGAAAGACTGACACAGGTTATCCCTGCAGTGCCACAAGGAAGGAGAAATTCACCTGCAGCCTGTGAAGGGCCCCACACTGGAGCAGTTGGATAAAGCCTTCAAGGAACCATGGCCTGTGAAGAGTCTGCACTGTACCAAGCTTCTGACAGGACCCTATGGAGAAGAGCCCACACAGAAACATGTTTGCTGTAAGGAAATTTGGTCCTGCAGGGGAGCAAAGCTGGAGCAGGCTGTTCCTGAGGGACTGCACCCCATGGAAAGGAACCACAATAGAGCAAGTTTTTTAAGAACTCACATTGGAGAAGTTTGTGAAGGGATAGTCTATGGGAGGCACACAATACTAGAGCAAGGGAAGAGTGTGAAAGGGAAGAAGCAGAAGAGACAATATGTGAGGAACAGACTGCAACCCCCATTCCCTGTTCCCCTGGGCTGCCTGGGGAAAGGAGGGGAAGAAGTGGGGAGTGAAGTTGAGTCTGGGAAGAAGGGAGGGGTGTGTGAAAGATGTTTTTAGTTTTTTTCCTATTTCTCATAATCCTGCTCTGTTTAATTTGCAATAAATTAAATTCCCCATGTCAAGTCTATTTTGCCTGTGATGGTGATTAGTAAGTGAGCTCCCCATTCTCATCACAATCCATGAGCTTTTTTGTTATGTCTTCTCCCCCTGTTCTTATTGAGGAGGGGACCAATACAGCTGCTTTATGGACATCTGGAGTCCAAAAAGGTCCACCTATCATAATATACTAAGAATTTAAAATGCTTTATGGCCACTGATGCTCCTGAGTGGAAATGAAAAGGTGATTTTATGTGAATTAACTGGTATTTATGGCCACTGATGCTCCTGAGTGGAAAAGGTGATTTTATATGAATTAACTGGTATCACACAATCAGAGAACCAAAGAATGGTTGAAATTGAGAGGGATCTGATGTTTTGTACATCTGCTAAGAGCTGATTTACCTGCTGATGCTTGCATAGGCAACAACGGGAAAGGACTTCCAATAAAAAAAATAAAAAGGGAAGAAGATATGGGAGAGAAAGAGGCTGCTCTGAGATGCTGTAAAAGAAAACATAAATTTTGTGTGCTTGCTTTGGGACAGATATAACTCTTTTTTTGATTTCCAGGACTATTGAAAAAGGATTAAAAATGTAATCTCAGGGACTTCTAAAAGAGCACAGAAATATTCCACTGCAAACCAAAATTTATCTTCCTAGAGAGAAAGCTAGTTAAAAATTGAAATAATGTGTCAGGATGGATTGATTAGAAATATACTTTTTAAATAGAAAGGACTTTGAACAACCTTTTGGAATCAGTTTTTGAATCTCTTTGTGCAATGCAGGTGGCTAGGAAAGCTGACTCACAATCTTTTTGATTGCCACTGTGCGTTGTCTTGCCTTTTGAAGCTGGTCAAACTAACAATATTTGCAGATGTCTCCAAAATTTGTGGTTAAGCTGTCTTGGTTTGAAAGACAGGTATTTGCTAAGAAAAGGCAAGAGCCTCTGCCCTGAGATGGAGAGTGCAAATCCCTCCCTTCCAATTATTATAATTTTGGAATCAGGGGCTCTCAGGCAGAAGATATGGGAGGTAGGAATAACAGTTCTTTACTAATATATCTAACAAGGCGAACGAAACAACAAGAGCTATAAAAACGATTNCAGGGAACGTGTCTCCCGGCGTTGGGATGGCGGGGAGGGCGGTAGGCAGCAGCACCGGCTCCTCCTTCTGGCTCCACCAGCGAGCGAGAGAGGCAGAGAGCAGGCAGCTGCCCCCACCTCCCTTTGCAGTGTTCCCCCTGTCCCCACCCCTGCGAGAGAAACTGTTACTAGCTAGGGTGTAGCCACAAATACTTAGCGTAACAATGGGAAAAATCCACAGAAGGAAAAGGGGAAAAAAATCAACCCCCAACATAAGCAATGCCATTTTAGGGCTTCAGCTGGTCAAATGCAGCTATTGGGGGATCTTTTCTGTATAATTTAGCTTTGATTACTTGTATTTTTTTTTGCATCTTTTCTAAGTGTGAATATATGATGCACCTAGAAATATACTATTGAAAAGGTGACTCTAGAAGGTACCTCCCTTCAGATTTCTAGCACATGTATCCTGCTTACTAAAATTGAATTCAAAAGAGCACTGAGATCAAAAGAAGGTGCAAAAAAAACCACTGTATGCACCATATCCACACTTTCTCAGACTCAGGATTTCTAAGTCTTCTTAGGTACTTTGCTAACATTGCTCAGTTACGTTACTGATTATATCATGTATTGAAAAGGTAGACAGAAGAAATGGGTAAATTAACTTATATCTTCATATACAATTAATATAAAACCTCCTTCTTTCCAAATTTCTTTCCACAAAAGCAACTAGCACATAACTCAATAGTAGTAATTTATCTCAGAGCACAATCTGTTTGTTGGTGACTTTAAAATTTCATCAAGTTAGTCCCTGATGTGGCCTGTTCCATTACACTGACAAGATTGATGGGACAAGTCAAGGACAATACTCATTTACCTAGGAAACATAATCTGGAATAGAAATGTTCACAATTTATCTGCCATCAAAAATCTACATCATCCATCAACTTCATATTTCCTCAGGCAATCTAAGCTCTTGGTGGCCTGTTATGGACATATAGGTTTATTTTTCACCTTGGTAGAGTTTTTTCAATTTCCTTGTGTGTAAATACAGAAGTGTTGAAAGCACAGCTGGTACCATTACATTCTCTGGTATTAACTTTGTTCTTGTATTTGTATCTGCTGGCACAGACTGAATGACTTATCCAGGATTTTATTAACAAGAGCTTTAATTTCCACCTGAAAGTATATTTATACTAGTACTTCATACATTTTAAAATATTTTCCCCTCATCTTTTAAGAAAAAATGTTAATTTTCCTGCCTGTGTAACTCTAAACCTAATGTAAGGAAACACCAAAGAGTTCCCTGAATTTGCACAAGAAGGTTGGGATTCACATCTTCTGACTTTAGCTAGAAGGTGATTGATGCCACTCTAAAACAGATATTCCTGTGACAGGGAAATTTTTTTTCCCTTCATCTAAAGACTAGAAAGTTTGCTAGACTATACAACCAAGTTTTAGATGCCTAAAGCTGGATAAGATTAATCTTTTGAATGGTTGTGTCCTAGTCCCTGTATTGCCTTGTTATCCATCCCTGGTTGCTGGTTGCTGCCAACAGGGCACAGATGCTTTGATATTTTCACTTTGTTTATATATATTATTTTAGAATGTTTGACTTTGTCTTCATTATCAAAGTATTACTTTGAAATAAGGATTCTTGCCATAGGGGCATAATAGTCCAGGATTCATATATCTTCTCAATCTGTGAGATATATCCTTCTAGGAGAGAATTTCATCTCTTTAAAGAAAGAACTTAGTTACATTTCACAAAACTAAGCTATTCTTGATGTTAAATTACTCTTAAAATCTTCAAAAGCAAAAAAAAAAAGAAAAGCATATTTGCATATATAATTCATATGCTTAACATTTACTGGATTGTTTATTCAATTTAAAAGATTTGAAATAGTAGGTTATAGGTGCAATTCATGTTGACACTATCCAGGTAAATTAAATAATGCTTCACAATTGAAAAATAGAAGTCGAATCTTAGTCACATGCTATTTAACTTGAAATCTACTCTACATTTTGGGTAAATGGTTAATTCTTGTCCTTAAATCCTCATCTGAAATTCAATGTTTTTAAATCCTGTCTTCAAGAAAAAGAGGAGGACCTGAGAAAGTTGTTAGTAAATTTCATCTCACTCTCAGGGAAAGCAATACAGCAACTTGACCCGAGAGCAATTTCCAAATATTTTAAGCAGAAGAAAGTGATTTGGAGTAGTTAGCACTGATTTACAAAGGGGGAGTCATGCTTGACCAACCTGGAAGTTTTCTGTAACAAAATGACTAATATGATCAAAGAGGAAGGAGTAGGAGAGAGTGTTTATCTTGACATCCGACAGGATTTTGATACCGTTTTCTGTGACATCCTCGTCATGGACAAAACGAGGAAGTACAAGCCAGAGTAGTGTACAGTCAGATGGACTGAAAACTGGCTGAACTGTCAGTCTGACAGTGTTGTGGTCAGGAGCACAAAGCCCAGGTGGAGGCAGGAGACTAGCAGTGTGTTGTTACTGGCTCCAGTCACGTTTGACATCTTCATTAATTACTTTTCCCCTGAATCGGCGCACAGAACACCCAGGGAAGCTTTTCAGACGATATATCTGGGATGAGTGGCTGAGAGACCAGGTGGTTGTGCTGGTTCAGAGGGACCCTAACAGGCTTGAGAATTGGACTGGCATGAACTTTGTGAAGCAGAACAAAGTCCTGCACCTGCAGAGGGATTGGACTAGACAATCTCCAGAGGACCTTTCCAACCTCTAAAATTTTTTGATTCTGAGATTCTTTTAGGCTATTTTTGAGTGGAGTGTTTACCAAATCATATAAGCATGGGCAGGATTTTTTTTATATATATTTTTTTTTTCAGTTTTCACAGCAATCAACAGAGATTTAAGTCATTTCTAAAGATCAATATAGCAGTGGAGAGCAATCAATAAAACATTTTTTAGCTTTGGAGTATATGATTTGGCATAGCCTTCCCTAGCATGGCTTTAGTGCCCAGATACAATGATATGCTAGTGCACTTAGGCTGCTTTTAGTCCCAGGATACTTTATATAAACAACCTGGTATGCAATAAATTTCTCCTACTGGGACAAGCTCACATATTGCCAAGGCAGGAGTTGTCTGTTGCCAATAGCATAGCCACTAGGACATGGCAATTAAGCTGAAATCTATTGTCCATTTGAATTGGTCAAACCTTTATTATTGATTTCAGAAGGGACAATATATTAATCATAAAGGCAGAGTACCACACATTAGAAGTGAAGACTTTTAAAGACATTCTTTCTCATTGTTTCCTGAACACATTAATTAATCTCCTCTCACAGACAAAAGTTCATGTTCTGCACGCTATTATATTACAGTTGGAAGGGACCCACAAGGATGATCGAGTTAAACTCCTGGCCTGCACAGCACCAGACTCAAGAATTACACTATGCCTGAGAGCATTGTCTAAACACCTCTTGAGCTCTGCCAGGCTGGTGCTGTGACCACTGCCCTGGGGAGCCTGTTCAGTGTCCAACCACCCTCTGGATGAAGAACCTGTTTCTAATATCCAACCTAATCTTCCCCTGACAAAACTTCAGGCATTCCCTCAGGTTCTGTCTCTGATCACCACAAAAAGATCTGTGTCTATCCCTCCTCTTCCCCTCACAAGGAACTTACAGACTGCAATGAGGTTCCCCCACACTCTCTTCTCTGAGAAAACCAAGTGACCTCAGCCACTCCTTGCATGCTTTCCCTCAAGGCCCTTCATCATCTTTGCTGCCCTGCTGTGGATGCTCTCCAGGAGTTCATATCCTTATTTTGTGGTGCCCAAAATCGTCCCAGGTTTCGAAGTGAGGACACCCCAGTGCAGAGCAGAGTGGGACAGTCCCCTCTCTTGCCCGGCTGTGATGCTGTGCCTGATGCACCCCAGGACAGTGTTGGCCCTTCTGGCTGGCAGGGCACTGCTGACTCATATTTGAATTTCTGTCAACCAGGACCCCCAGGTCTCTTTTGACAGCACTGCTTTCCAGCATCTCTGAGCAATAAGTATAATCACTTGTTTGTTATTTCTTTCCTTAAAACCACTGGTGGTGAAAGATCATTTAAATGAATGGATTATAAATAAAAAGTTTATGGTCTTAAATAGGACAGAACATCAAAATAAGGTCAGTCCAACAATCTGGAATTTTTTGTTTTCTTTTAGAAACTGAGTCCCTTAGAGTAATATTTTCAATGAAATAAATGACATTGTGGTATTTAAAATAAGTGAAAAGTCTCCATTAAAGTATATATTGAAATAAGATGTTTTGCTTCAAAATTTTCCAATTTAGTATCTTCCATAGTTTGGGCTGAGGTTCTGTCCAGTTGCATTTTAACTGAACAGAAAGTCATATAAATGAAGAGGAAAACCAGGTATTTTTATATCTGAAATTTAAAAAAAATAGAAATTGAAAAATCAAAACAGAATCTTATTATCAGCGCCAGAGCTCCATTTATTTCAGCTTGGTCAAAGAAAATATTCAACAGATTTTAAAAACAACATTTTTAGGAAAGCCCTAAAGAGAAGAGCTTGTAAACTAACTGCTTGTATATAGTCCTTTACAACCTTCATCATCTACTCCACTTCTTCATTTAGTTACATTATCTCAAAACATGATATCTTTGTACCTTATGTATTGGATTTAACATATTAGGTCAGACTAAAGTTTCAGTTAACATAATATCTTCTCTTCATCTGTAAAATAAGACAGTGATGCTTCTCTGGCACAACCTCACAGCTTTAAGCTGTCTGAATTCTTGAGTCAGGATTGATATCTTTGTGCTTAATAGCCCTTGATGTATTTGTTTTTCATGAATTAATCTAATTCACATCACTTCCGTATCTACATCCATCTTTGAGACCACAAATATCTTGTCAAAATTCTTCAGTGTCATGGTGACCTTAAAAATATTCAATCATAATCATTGGTGTCAAAAAAACACAACCTCATAAATATTTTATCAAAATCTCCTTATCACTCACTGTCAAAACAGCATTATTACTTAACACATTCATACTCTAATCCAATAAATTGCCATATGACAAAACCTTGTTTTTGTCTAGTAGAGTGAGTAGAATTTGCTGCTGTTAGATTTACAACTTTCTTCCCCTATCTCTCCCTTTTTTAAATGTGTTCTCACGTTAACACATTTAGATTACAAAATCCTTATATTTATTAAAGGATATTTAAGTAAAATTACATACTCGACATGGAAATTGAAGTGACATGTCGACATATCTCCCGGTGTGTGATAGGGCAGTACTGCTCAGCCCCCCTGAAGGTGTCTTCTCCAGAATGAACAATCCCAGCCTCCTCAGCCTCTCCTCATGGGGCAAGTACTCCAACATCAAGCCCTTATGGTGGCCCTACACTGAGCTCTGTCCAGTTAACTGTTTGTCTGATACTGGGAGCTCAAAACTGGATGCAATATTGGAGACACTGTCCCAAGTGTGCTGAGTAGAGCAGTATGATCTAGTCCTTAATTCAGCTTATTGTCTGCCAGAGCCCCAGGGATTTTCTGCAGAGTTGCTCCCCAGTCAGTCAAGACACAGCCTATACATGTTGCAAGGGGCTCCTCCTCGCCTGGTCCAGTGATTTGCATCTGACCTTCCTGAATTTTATGAGCTTCCTATTAACCTTTTCCTCCAGGCTGTCTAGGTCCCTCTGGAGGGCATCACTACCCTCCCACATACCAGATGCTTCCTACAATTTTGTGCCATCTGCAGATCTGATGAGCATGGTCCATCACCTCCTCCATGATAAAGATGCTAAGCAGGCCAGTTCCCAGGACAGGTCCCTGCATTACTGCATACTGTTACTGGCCTTCAGGTAGGTTATGACCAATTAACCTGACCCCCTGAGCACACTCATCAAACCAGTTTTTACACACGTAGTTGTTCACCCAAGCTGACAGTCATGCTCTAACTTGGATACAAGAATATTGTGTGATTCAGGGTTGAAAGCACTGCTAAAATTAAGGTGAATAGCATTCCCTGCATCTCTTGAAGGCAGGTGCAACATTTGCTTTCCCCAGTTACCCTTGAACTGTTTTGATCTTCATGACCTTTTGCAAGACGTCAGAAAGTAGCCTTGCAAGAATCATTTCTCTCAGCTTCCCTGAATATAGCATGTGGATTGGTATGGGTCAAATAACTGATCTTAATCCATTGCTGTGTATTGTCCCCCTTGAACTCTGCTTCTAAGTAAATACAGAAGCCTCAGACACCTTGTTGGTGAAGACACAAAGGGTGCAAAGAGTACATGAGGCTTATCTGTGCTTGCTATCACTGTGTCGTCTGATGCTGCCTTTCTTTAATCTTGAAATCTGTTATATCTGAGATTACTTTCTCTGGATTACCTAATGTTGAATCACATGTCAAACTATTTAACACCTATTGAGAGTACATAGGTTCATAACAAAAGACAAGAGATTTTCATCTCTAATGCTGGATATTCCTAATTTATTTAGGACTGAAGTTTATTTGGACTTTTCAAAACTTACAGATTAATAATGAAATATAGCTTTTATTAGGAGAGAATTAATCTTCTTCCATAGCAGACTTTTTCTGTGAAGGCTTTTAGTGTAATTTATTTTCTTGTGAAAAAGCTTTTTGAGCAGCAATTAAGAATTCAGTTATGTACACTTGGCCTTTAGTGCTTTGTAGCTACAAAATCTGTTTTCTCATATGATTTCTTCTGAGCGTAATATTGCAACAATTTTTTCCACTCATGTCAGCAGCCCCAGGATAGAGCAAATTTCTTCAATGCTACCTTCCCTATTAATTTCAGCTAGGCGAGAGATACTGATTGTCCTGGAAAATAACACCTAAAAATTTCTCTCAATATTCATCCAGCTTTGATACTGAAGTGATTTCAAGATGAAAAATATTTGCTTGATAAGTTCTCATTAGGCAGAGGACACTGTATAAACATGTTGACATGCTCTATTATAACTTTACCTGTTTAATTCTTTTATATATTAGCAGATGCTGGGTACTAAGTAATCTAGAAGCCTGATGGAGAACTGAGACATCACTAAACACCATTATTTACTGCAATTTGTGACCATTTCTTATAGTTTTCAGGGTTCTCTGTGCTATCCAGGTTCGTAAACTCACTTTTCCAATCATCTTGGTAACATTGCCATTCTTCAGGTTATTTTCATACAGCTTGGGTTATTTTCAGACAGCTAAGGTCTTGTGCTATAGTACAGCAGAGCCTGGTAATGTCCACACTGCAGCTCACAGGATTATGATTTTAGAGTAAGAGGTTCTATAATGAAAAAACTGTGGAACAATCTAAAGTAGATGTGAAATCAGAACTCCATGGTGGATTTTGAGATGTAGCCCCTCAGCTCCAGCTTTGTATGTGTGACTGTTCTCTGCCGTGTACACTCTTGTGTACTCTCATAGAGTGGGGAGCAAAGATATAAAGTACCATTCTAGCCCAGGCCTGTACCTAAATTAACTCTTATCAGAAATGTGGAGCTCTGCCACTACAGTGATTCACCAGAAGGGCTGACTTACAATAAAGTCTCTCCACTAGCTTTCTGTGTATTTAGAATTATTATCACACCTCATGGGATTGGCTTTAAAGATCCCTAGAAGAAAACTCAGAAGCTGATCTTCTGGAAGAAATTTGCCTAAATTACTGGTGGGACCTTTTACTGAGATGATGGATGTCTACTTTTCCCTTTTAGTCATTATGGTCCAGTTTACTTGTTTAAAGACAGTTTAGAGCGATAAAGGCTTTTTTGGATGCAGCACATCTAGCTGTCTGTTCAATCTGAGCAAAGGGAAACCTGTAACCAAGATGGAAGGAAAAGGGGCTGGATCTAGGGTTGGATTGCTAAAAGCAGAGTAATGTTGCAGCTGGGATGGACCTCCTCATCTGCTGGGTTGGACCTCCCAGCCCATGTGGTAATGAAGACTGGGGTTGGGTTGGGTAAGCAGAAGGTTTTGGAACCTCAGGTTAAAGCAAACAAGTAAAAAGCAGAGCTGACAATTAATAAGATATATAAATCATTTATACAAATGAATTAAATGAAAAACAAATAAGGAGTAAAAGAAATAAAAAGCAATCAAACAAAAAAACCCCAAACCCAGTATGTTATTACAACTAGTAAGGCAAAAAAAATTGAGAAGTCAGTGAAGTAATGTTAATTATGTTAGAAGATTCTTCCTTTAACTGAGCTTGTACTTTGGCAAATATATCTAATAACCAATCTAAGATTGTCTGTCCACAGTTTAAGCCTGTTACTACTTTTCTGTTCTCCAGTTAATGAGTTTTCTAGAGACATCCCTGTAAATATTTCCATGGATCACATCTTCTGTCAGTTATAATTTTGACAGTATATCCTTGATTTTCTTATACCTTCTACTTCAAAGGTTTTATATTCTAAAACTGTTAACTCTTTTGCCCCCTGTACAGCAATGTTAGTTGTTGATTCAGTGTAAAGTTTCACTTCAGAGCTGAAATAGAGCATAATAATTATTTCTGTACTTTATATTCACTTCTATTAATCCTAGCCATTGTGGCAGGATCTTTTTCTGCAGTAGTTACAGAATTAATTCACATTCAGTTCTTAATCCACTTTAATTTCCACCAGCTGTAACAACTGCATCTTCTTCATGAACCACTTGCACTTTAAAAAAGTAGTCACTAAAATTGTCTAGCATTATTTTTTTGAAGAAAATTTAAAGGAAAAAATAATGACTGATATGCAACTTCTTGATCAGGAAATAAGCAGCAACAGACATTTCTTAAGGAGTAGGTCCACTAACCTTTGCTGCAATGGATCAGTATGTTATAAATGCTTTCAGTCCACTACTGGTGTGTATCCATAACTATTGTCAGTAGAACATAGGAAGCTGGCCTCACTGTTCCTTACTCAGTTACTCAAGGTATGAACATCTATCATTGTCCAAACTTCCCACCCTCCCTGAGTGGCACAGTTATGTTCAGTCCAAAATAAGGCATTGCTGTGTTTAATTCTAGATTAGCCACACAAAGGGAATGAAGTGTCCTAACCTATTTCCCCACATAGCTACCCCAAGATTAGGCACAACCCAGCTTCAAAATTCTAGGCAACTATTACTTGATTTGTGCTTGAATTTAGCCTCCTCAAGAAAGTTAAGTTTAGTGTGTAATTCGAAAATGAAATGTGAATAAATTGTTTGCAACTACATGAAACAAATAGGTGACAATGAAAAATGAGCAGATTCTGAGGGCATACGCAATACAGCTATTTATTGACTATAATAAACTCCAGCATCCTTTCTAGAAAAGGGAAAATTACTATGAATATTTTAAATTTAACTTTACGACCACATGAACTAAAAAAGGAAGGAAGTTTAATTCAGGAATCCATAGAACCACTAATTAGATTTCTTGTGCAGAGACAGGACTTTAAATTCATAAAGTTAATTAGCTATTTCATGATTTCATAATGTTTTCTGTGTTTATTAGGCTCATAAAGAAGCCTTTTTATTAGAAATTGATGTGTGTTGAAATTGTTGCATAACAGAAGTAGACTACACTAGATAAGTGAGGATCTGATTCACAGGTACAGCTAACCCATGTATGCAGATGTCATAAAACTAATTCATTTACAGAACTTCATGGCTGTTAGAAAAACAAATAATGTCACAAAGAAGCCAATGAATGGAATCACTGTAAATAGTAACACAAAATTGATAAAAAAATGTAAAACACACAAAAAAATGACTATTTAAGCACTCAGTGATTGACAGATCATATTTTGAATGCAAATTCATATAATGTTTTAAATGAAACCCAAATTATTTTCCATTTACAAGTCTCCATTGAAAGGGCTTAGTGTATTTGTTGATTGCTTCTAAATATTCACTAAATGGCTATATCCTGAAGAATCTGGTTACTTGGTCCTCCCTATATCACAAGTATTCTGGTTTAATAGTCCTTCCAATGAACATTGTTAGGATTAGGCTACTGATGAAATGCACTATAGCTGTTCTTTTCCTGGTATTTTGCACCAAGTAACTGCCAGACAAACATCAGAGCTAACTGTGGTAGCAGAGACAAGAGCCATTGCTCTGCTTTCCCAACTGAACACACAAGGGTAGAGAATTACATTTCTGCTGATGCTTGTTCTTCTCAGTCCATAAATCATAGTCATAGAATAGTTTGAGTTGGAAGGAACCTTTTGAGTGCCACATAGTCTATCCCTCCTGCAATGAACAGAGACATCTTTAACTAGATCAGATTGCACAGAGCCCCATCTAACGTGGTCTTGAACATTTCCAAGGATGGGGCATCTATCTCTTTCCTGGGCAAGCTGTGCCAATGCCTCACCATCCTCATTACAAAAAGCAATATGTAATCTAAACTCACCCTCCTTCAGTTTAAAACCATTATTTCTTGTCCTATCACACCAGGCTCTGCTAAGAAGTTTGTCACCCTCTGTCTTATAGGTCCCCTTCAGGTACTGAAAGGACACAATAAGGCCTGTCTGGAACCTCCTCCAGGCTGAACAACCCCAACTCTCTCTGCCTTTCCTCACGGGGAAGGCTGTGTTCCTTTCTAAACAGCAAGCAATTCTAGCAAGAAGGCTACACAGCTTGTTCTATTATCATAAAGTTTTAGGATGCTCTGTCCTCAGCCAGACACAAAGGTGAGAAGGACTTGGAATCCAACTGTCTGAGCCCCTGAAGAAAGCTGCACTGAATCTGGTACTTATAAAAAGAGTAGAAAGAAGGCACTGACATAATGTCTTCTATTAATGTTTTAGAAACAAAACAGTAGCTTTGCTTAGTCCTTTGTAAATATAGCTACTAGAAAAATTGTCAATTTCTATACAAAGTTATTACTGTCACATAGATGTAAGATATCATTTCAACTCCAAAAAAAGTGGGGAGGATTGCTACATCCAGTGCTTTGTTTGGCCCTTGTAATCATCCAAGGCCTTCACTGGATTTCTGTGCACTTACATATTTCTCAAAAACAAACACAGTTATTTTAATAATCTTAGAAATCTTTTGCATGACCAGCAACTGACTAAAGAAAACATGAGGTAGCTGTAAGAGTAAAGTCATGATGTCTATATATGTTGGGTTTTCTCACAGCTACAGAGAAATAAAAAAGATTCTTAACACAAGCATAAGAGACCACAACAAATGGGCAGCCCAGATTGGCTCAGTCTATTAAACAGAACTGTAATACTCAAAAGTCATATGCAGTACAGTCCTAGATGCATGAGAACAGGTGCTCTTTGTGCTGTTTGAAATAGCTGAAAGAACACTTAAAATTACATCCTACAGACAGCTGAATTTACTTTTTTTTTTTTATGAAACAGGTGTTTTCCTCCCACA
Source organism: Buphagus erythrorhynchus (assembly GCA_013400855.1). Taxonomy (NCBI): domain Eukaryota; kingdom Metazoa; phylum Chordata; class Aves; order Passeriformes; family Sturnidae; genus Buphagus; species Buphagus erythrorhynchus. The sequence continues at coordinate 21,082 of VZTT01000183.1, forward strand.
GTGTGAGAATATCTTTAATGACACAGAGCTATCATAACATCACATTTTCTTTTCTATTAAAGGAAGTGTATTGCAACAGAGGCAGCAGAATCAGTGGCTGAGCCTACACCTGCTGATCTTGCCAGGCAGCAGATTTCCTTACATGAAGAAGTTCAAACATTCATGATACAAAGCTAAGGGTAAGAAGGACAATTTGCTATCATACTGCAGATTGTTTTGAAGATTAAAACTGAGTATGGACGCTTTCTGCTGCAATGGCTATAGGCAGTCTGGTTAAGATAGCCAAAGAAAGCTAGTATCTTAACACCTGTTATTCCACTGATAGTTAACACAGGAAGAAACAAAGAAATAAATATTACAATTGCTGCTGTGCAAATACTGTGTTATTTAACATGGCAAGTCATTAGATATGTGAGACTTCAATGATTCAATGTTAATAGACTCAAAAATCTCATTGTTAAAAAGGTTATATGCTTCAGTTTGAAATTGATTTTTATACCTGAATGATGTTACACTACAATGTTCTCTTCTTATTTTCTAGCAGACAAGTAATATCTACTGAGACCACCTATAAATTCACAATCTTTAAAAAACCTCATATTCTGCACACATCAATCCATAGTATAAAATATTACTAGTTTTGTGTCCAAGAATTTTGACTTATGAATTATTGGGGAATGTGTGTGTCAGCTCCTTCCTTATTTAGTAGCAATGTCTGGACTTGAAAGTATATTAACCACAGATTAGTTGACATTGCAGTTATTAAAAAATCTGTTTTCCTTCTTGCCTAGCTTTTTGTATCAAATTAGATATGGATGAGGATAAACAGATAATAAAGTTAAAAGATACTAAGTTATCAGAATTAATTTTAGCAAGCAAAATTGGTCACTGTCACACATGTAAAAATTCTTACATAGTTTACCTAAAGTTTATTGTTGAAGAATATTTAGACAAGAATCAGTGTTTTTTTCCTTTCTCAAATGACATTTGCATGACATGCATAAATATATGCATGTTTCATATGGATTCATTTGTATACCAACAGAGCAGCATCAGAAGCACAGGTACAGACACAAATATTCCATCTCTTGTATGCTGTTCTTGTATCTGAACTGCTGCTTCTGCTTTTTTAAATTTTCTTATCAAAACACCGTGTACTGTACAGGTACCCTTCAGCTTCAGTAAAGAACAAGAAATTCAATCCTCTAGCAGTGTTATAATTGCTTATTTATAATTGAAGGAAAAAGCTGCTTCTGCTTCCTAACACATTTGAAGGAGCAAGTCTCCTTTGACAATTGTAGTTCAGCTTAATTAGGCACCAGAGTACAGAACAGGCATTGGGGATCACTTGTATAGAATCAGGAGATGTAAAAGGCTGCAGTCACAGAGGAACATCAAACAACTTCACACAGGGAGCAAACTCAGATAAGCTCTATCCTGCAATTAAACCCATGGCCAAAACTCCCAAACAATGAGAGTGCCCACACCAGCACCCCAACATCATTTAGAAAGTTAAGGGGTCCATTCCAGGGACGTTGTTACTGCTCAGATATGCACCCAAAGTGTGCACACACACATCCCCTCGGGAGGCATCTTGCTCAGGGGTACCCAGAAGGTGGGTTTGGATAACCCCAAAAGGTACGGGGCTATTGTACACGTCTCAAACACTGGTACTGGATGGCTGTGGAACTAACCAAGGACTCTTTGCAACAACAGACAAGAATTGTTGGTAATTACCAAGGACTGTTGGTATCAACATGCCATGAGAAGGAACAAAATTTGGCTGGAGAAGGGAGGCCATTCAGAGATAAGGCAGCACTTCTCTGAGACAAGCATCCTTGTTACAGTTCCTGGAGATGAACACAACAGAGTACAGCACAAGTGCAGGCAGGCATGGACTATAGGAGGGGATAAAGACCACCAAGGACACCGAAAGTCCTCAGACCCATTTCCAGAAAGGCTGGCAAGAACAGCCTGCACATGATAACTAACTTGCATAGAAAGTGGAAAACCTATCTTTGGGGTAGATAAACCTATACTTAAAAAGGTACCACCCCCTAAGGGCAGGTGGCATCCCCAAGACTCTGGACATCCCATCAGCTGGACTGATGCAGGTGGATTCATGGTGAAACCAGGTTCATTGGCTGGATCAGTGCTGGAACCAGAACTGGTGATTTTCTTTTTTCCCTTCCTTCCCCTCCCCTTCCCTTTCCTTTCCTTGTAGCTGCCCAGGGTGTGCCCTGGGGGTGGTTCTGGGGGACACTCCCGGCACAAGGGCTCCCTGCGATCATCGCCTCACTCGGCATGTGCAAGCAGTGCCTTCCTACCCATGTGTAGTTCAGATAAAAGTGTTATCCAAATAAGATAACAGGATCATGGAAGGGTACAGAAATCCAGATTTTGGAGTGCTATGATATATTTGAAAGGTCCTGGATAACTAAACTTGACAGCTGCCTGCAGCATCTTTATCTGCCCTTTCTTCAATAGTTGCCACTTCCTTTTTTTCCTCTTTTTTTTACTGTTGCAAGATCTGACATTTCCTTTGGTCATTTTTCACACATTTTTATGTTTTGGTTTGGGTGAAAAATCAGAAACCTAGTAGCTGTAAGATAAAATAATTAACCTTCATATTAGAAAAGAACCTTTATAAAACTTAGAAAATAAATGTTTCTAAAGTCTGTGTCATATGTAGGCATCATTGTATCAGATAAGAGATTCATTGGCACCTGTTTGATATCTGAATGACAGTTCTGACCAAATATCTGTTGTATTGCTGTTTATTACTCACTAGCCTTTTATAGATACACTATTCTTATTTAGAGTATTTTCTGCCTATTTTCCATATTCATGTATTGTGAACATACATTTCATGTAATATGTATAACAGTTCAACTGACACAGACTAGCAAAACACAACTTTTTAGGAGAACAGGAAATTCACAAATAATAAGCATTTGATGCAAAGAAAAAGGGAAGGTTGTGGCATAAAACATACAAAGAAGAGTAGAGCAATCCCTGTGCCCATGTTCTAGATCAGATATTACCCTAGTACAGTTCAGAAGCAATATAATCCCTAGTTAGCCATTTTTTGCCTGGATTTCCTTTGAAGTTTATAGATCTTTTGTAATTTGAATATTGGTGTCAGATCCTGGGAGGATGATTTAGAACTCAGACAGAACAAACATTGCTGTCTGAATCCTTTCACAGAAGCATATCACCAGTAAACCAAATGCTTTAGATATTTTATAGCAATTGGTACATTGATGGAATCACAAATTTTGGACTTGCTGTGTTGGTAATGCCAGCGAAGGATAAAGTGGTTTAAAAAAATGTTGCCGTGTATGAAGAATCATAGAACTAACCAGCATTCATGTATTAAAAGTGTTTAGAACAGAAACATTTCAATAAGGTTGCAAGCAATTGTGTCTATGCACATGACAGCAATATCCATAATCTTTCTAATTTTCTCAAAATAAGTCCCTTTACAATTTCTCATGCTCATGCTTTTCATCTGTATTCATAGCTGAATAGGAGAAACAGTGCCCGTGGCCAGTTTTTATATAGTGCTTTAGCTGTTACAACATTCATTTCAAATATAGCTTTTCCAGAGTAAGAGGATTAAAACATACATATCATTTCTGGGTAGACTTAATCACCATGGCAGACCATTCTATGTGATAGAACCCTTCCAATCTCCTGTTGACTATGAACCATGCTCCAGAAATAACGTCGAGTCCCAAAAACACATTCTAGAGGGAAAGTGTTCTAAATTTAATGACTAGGGCATTGAAAGAAGGGTATAATTTTTCATTTTTCCAAATGAGACCCAGAGGTGCTGGTCAACAGCTGGCACTGTGCCCAGGTGGCCAAGAAGGCCAATGGCATCTTGACCTCTATGAAAAATAATAAGGCCAGCAGGACCAGGGCAGTGATTATCCCATTGTATCCAGCATGGGTGAGGCCACACCTGAAATCCTGCATCCAGTTCTGGGCCCCTCACTACAAGAAAGACATTGAGGTACCAGAGCATGTTCAGAGAAGCGAAATGAAGGTGGTAAAGGGCCTGGAGAACAAATCTTATAAGGAATGGCTGAGGGAGCTGGGATTGTCTAGCCTGGAGGAAAGGAGGCTCAAGTGGGCGTTATTGTTCACTCCAACTGCCTGAAAGGAGGTTGTAGGCAGGCAGTCTCTTCTGCTCCCCAGGGAAGTGGTCACGGCACCAGCCTAATGGAGTTCAGGAACCATTTGGACCATGCCCTCAGGCACGTGTTGTGACTCTTGGAGATGGCGATGGGCAGGGTAGGAGTTGGACTGGATGATTCTTGTGGGTCCCTTTCAACTCAGCATGTCCTGTGATTCTGTGATTTATTACCCAGATAACACTAACAAACATGAAAACAGTTAGTTTCTGTACATATGAAATTGTAAAATAAATTATTGCAAAGAACCTTGTAACATTTGTGAACTTTCTTTCATCATCTTGAGTTAACAAATGCCTGTGGGAAACTCTTAGCAATATTACCTCTGAATTACAGCTTGTAGTAAGATATACTTTGCAATAAATTTACATAGGTTTTTTTGGTTGGGTGTTTTGGTTTGGTTTTTACAAACACATGAACACATTACGGTGTTTTTCAAGATCTTGTGTTTGTGCAGCAGACCTCTGTGGTGAGTTTGGTAACTATCTCCAAGTATAACGTGTGTGAATACACGAGAACATAGACAGATGCACCACAATGCTTACATATATGTTGAGATCTACACTAGCTAGAAAGCATCTGAGCTGACAATGTTCAACTGCATGAGTGCCTAAATAAACCATGAACCTGGTAGTACAGGTGCTTATTTAAATAAGTGCTTTAATATTAAACCTGGCTGTCCCATTCAAAGAGGAAGAATGCACAGAAGTTTTTTAAAAAGAGTGATAAAGCAGTCTTCCAGGGCAGCATTGCCAATGAACTTGCAAGTATTTATCTCAATACTGTATCTTTAGTATCCCTTAACAATATAATAAGCAAAGCCACAATGAAGCCAGACAAGCCACAGGAGAACAGCACCTATGTCATAGCCTGAGCTTGCTCTCATTGCATTTCTCAAGAGGTCCAGGCTGGTGTGGCTCTGAACACACAAAGGACTCTCTCTGGGGGCAGAAAGGTGAAAAAATTAGTTCAGACGTTTTCACAGAAATCTCAGAATACTTGATGTTGTCAGGCACCTCTGGAGATCCTCTAGTCCAGCCTCCCTGTCCAGAGTGGAAGACTGACCCTTCACAGATTTCTGAGACTGGATTTCATCCAGTTAGGTTTTAAATAGATGTAGGAAAGGAGATTCTCAAATCCAAAGTCCCAAAAAACACTTCTAAGTAACCTGTTACGTTTGACCACCCTCATTTAACGTTTGCTTACTCATTGCCTCCTGCTCTTTTACTTTATCACTGAGAGAAGTCTGACTCCACCTTCTTTGCTACCCCTTCATCAGGCATCCATGCAGATGTCACTTTCACTGTTGTCATCCCCCCACTCACCTTGCCCCCATCTTCTTGAGGCTAAACTTTAAGCTCTACTTTAAGAACTTCAGTTGCATCTCTAGTTCAGCTATTTCTTCTTGTACAATATTTATCCATGAATCTATTTTTGTTGCTTCAAAACTTAACGTTAGTTATCTCTACTGAAGACCAAATATGAGACCAAATGTCTAGGTAAAGGAAAATCCTCCTCTGGTATCCCCTGACACAATGATTTTCTATATATGCACTCACATCACACACTTAGGCGGTATGTGGTAGTTTTATTTCCACTGCAAAAGGTAAGAACAAGAGATTGCAATTGAACAAAATTACCTTCATCTGCAGAGTAAAGGTTTCTTTCCATTCTTGTGTGTCCACATGAACTATTGCTCTGCTTTCAAAACCTCTTGATTTTGAGTAAACGTTTCTATATTTTTAACTTTCAGTTGTGAAACCAATATAGTCTATTTGTCCACCTCAGTTTCAAAAGCTCAGTAATCCTTCAAACTAATCCCAGTGAAATTTCTTCTGTGTTTTAGCAATGAATTAAAAAAGAGGGAAGGAAAAAATCATTCTGCATGCTCAGATCATATCAGATCTGTACAGTGAAGCTAGGCAGCTGCTGTCAAAAGCATTGGCAGAAATAGTGACTGCTTAAAAGATCAGTCTCAGACTGAATTTGTGCCATTCTAATTTCACCATTAGACATGAAATTATTCCACATTACTGCTAAGAAAAACATTTCTGTCAGAAATACTGATAGGAGGAATAAAATGTTTTGTTAATTTAATTTTGCATTTATGTAAAGACATGTAATTTATAATTTATATTGAATCTATTTATGGATGAGTTTTTAAAAGAGAAAGCATTGTGATAAACTATTAAGATTTCACATTAGAAATCAGAAAGTGAATCTCAAAGTTTGGCATACAGTGAAAGAAATTCAGAACTCAGAATCCTAGCAAAAGGATAAATATCTTAAGCTAAGCAGTTGATATAGATATAGTAGCAGGTATTAATGTCACAAAAAGAATAAAAATGTTGACAAGTCAAGAAGTATTAGATTCCTATGGAGTCTAACTTCATTGCAAAGTATGTGAAAAATTGTAGAGTCAAGTTATTTCTCCCTCTTAACATAAATTTTTAGCTTGCAGTATTGCAGCTCACAGTATCAGTGAAGAAAAATTGCCAAAAGTTTGGAGTGATTATATCCACTTGAAGATGGGCTGGGGAGAATTGTCCCAGCTTTTCATTTTTTTCCTGTGTGAGTCTGCCATACACTTCATCTTCTTTCAAACAGATTGTTTTGGATCAGAGTCAAATCCCCTCATGCTGCCTGTAAATCTGTGACTAGAAATTCTAATTCAGGTCAAGGTGCATCAGTCAGACATTCAGAGATAGCTTGTTATTGTTCAGAAATACTGTGAAAGTAATATGCCACTGCAGTGTGATATAGTAGGTTAAAAAACCTCTTCAAATATTTCCCTGTAACAAGGAAATATAACTATGGCTTGTCTTTCCCAAATGGAACAGCCTGGAAACTCTTCAAGAAATCAGATATTCTTTGATACTGTAAGTTTTCATGAAAATGAATCTGTTTTGTCTGTTTTTTCCTGTCTCCACAATCAATTTGGGTGTGAAAGAGCAGAAGGCCCTTTGCCAGTTAAGAAACAGACCCAAGTGTTCTGGCTCTCAGCATCTTCCCCAGGCTGCCAGACGACAGTTTCTGCAGTTCCTATCTGTCCTTCAGAAGCCAGGAAGATCTGTCTGCTCCAAATGGCTGGTCAAGCAGGGCTTAGCCCAGTCTTCTGGCAACCTAGATTCCTCTTTTAATTTTGATTTAATGCATTATTCACCAGCTCCCTTTTCTCTGACTTGTGTAATGCTGTTACTCAACAAGTGCCTGAGTACATTTCAGCAGGATGAATTGGACCTCAGAGCAGGGGATAGGGATTCATGTTCACTTGGCACTGAGTAGCCCCTGTCTAGAGGGATAGCTGAAGACCAGCTGAAGACAATGTACTTTTTCAGTAGTTTTTAAAAACACAAATAAAGAGAGAATTACATTAATGGCTATGCAATCAACCTTTGTTCATTATATATTTTTGTTTAAATTGCAAGTTACAGGAAGAGATATAGAGATACATACTGAGAAATGAAATTAAAAATTAAGAGAAAGAGAGTAGAAATTGGTAAAATTTTTTTCCATTTTGGTAAAATGTTTTTCCCTCTTCAGAGGAGATATTCTTGAATGTAGTAAAGTATATGAGCATTTTCACTCACAGATCAGAGAGGAAAAAAACAAACAGTAAGTTTTTAATTTTTTGCTCTTCTGACAGTCTCTGGCTTAGATTCCCTTTAGTCTGTGTTGTGACTTTTATATTTGGGTAGTTTGACTTTGGGTAGTTTTTTTCCCACACTAGGGAGAGAAGGCTCCTGTATGTCATTGTGGTATACAAGATCAAGGCCTCAATGAAGCATCCTCTTCCTACAATTCCATTGATAATTCTACAGAAGATACAATAAAGTCCTGATGAGATATTTTAGATAGAACTTTTTTCACTGAACAAATGCAGATTTATCTGTAGAAATATCTAATAGGAACATAGTTTGGTAGCATTTTTCAATGGGAGAAATCTGAGTCTCTTTTTAAATAATATTTTTACTATTTTTATTGAGATATTTTCATTACATCAATATGAAAATATAAAGACAAAATTAGCATGATTCATATAGGGGTTTTTCTTTTACTATTTTAGGATATAATGTATATTTAACTTTCTCAGGAAATTTTGACTTTATCTTCATGGTCAAATTTCAGTTTATTTGGGGAGGGGTTGGGGTTTTTTCAAATATTGGGGGTTTCTGTGAAAGGAAAATGTTGAGTCCTGCCCATCTTTCTAAACTGAATGGAAGCAGAATAAGAGGAATGGATGGGCATTTATATTTGTGAACAAGTTGCAAATTTTCCCAAGCACAATGAAACTTAATTAAAAAGTGTAGATAAAACCACAGTAGCATTCTCCTAGTTTCACTTTCTCTATACTTGTAAATAGCTAAGACTAGAGCTGTAGTTGAAAAGTATTTTCTTTCCAGCAGAGGGACTGTAAGAGCTAAATGTGAATGTGTTAACTGAATTATCTCCATGCAAATAGGGCTGATCAGATTGAAAAATAATCATAAAGGTAATGGAATTAAAACATTTAGAGAGTAGATTATGTGCTTGGATTTATGCCCTTAGCAAATATAGCAAATAAGGTAACAACAATGAGGATATTCAGAGATTGCCTTGTGCTATTAAGGGAGGAAAAAGTAAGCTCTGTGTTTTTTACTGAGGATACTGCCATGATAATGCCAAGGGGTCAGTGTTCTGTGCTGTAAACTGATTGTCACATACACTGTAAAATGGGCAGAGTTACACAAGGGATATTGCAGTGATTCACCTTAATTTTAAGTGAGCACATATTTTTAGATGAACATGATCATTAAATAATAAGAGTATGATTCTAAGTCAGTAGAACAGTGCAGCCTGCTTCATCCATGAACATGGCCAGTGGATTGAAGGATGTGATTCTCCCCCTCTACTCTGCTCTTGTGAGACCCCACCCAGAGTACTGCATCCAGTTCTGGTGTCCCCACATAACAAGGACATGGAACTGTTAGAGCAAGTCCAGAAAGGAGCTGAAGCACCACAGCTGTTCTGCTTGGAGAAGAGAAACTTGTGTGGAGACCTCATAGCAACCTTACAGTATTTGAAGGAGTCCTACGGGCAGAGAGGGACTCTTTGTCAGGAACTATAGTGATAGGACAAGAAATAACGGGTACAAACTGAAAGAGGAGACATTTAGGCTGGATATTAGGGAGAAATTCTTTACTATGTGGCTGGTGAGACACTAGAACAGGTTGCCCAGAGGTGTGGATGCCCCATCCCAGGCAATGTTCAAGGCCAGTTAGGACAAGGCCCTGAGCAATCTGGTCTATTGGGATGTGTCCCTGTCCATTACAGGGAGGTTGGAAGTAGATGATCTTTAAGGTCCTTTCCAACCCTTACCATTCTATGATTCCATTATTTATTTCAGTAGATGCTTCTGGAAGATACTGCTGTGCCTTTCACCCTTTTTTCCTTCTTGGAATATCTTCCTTCTTAGTGGTATCTCAAGCTTCCTTCTTGGTGGTATCTCTGTGTTCAAAAAGGATAATGAGTGCAAAGTGTTTTTCCTCCCCTTCATGCTTCTAGGAAATTCTATTCTCTTTTACACCATCATGAATGCAGGCCTTTCAGTGCTCAGCAGATTGAATTATATTTAAAAAGTGTAGACATTTTAATTCAGATCATGGAAACTAGGATTTTTTATTCATAGAGCTTGTCATTATCTTCACATTGTAAATTATGAGAAGGCCTTTTCTCTTATGTAGAGTGATGTGAAATCCCTGTTTACACAGGAAGAAATGTGGGGATCCTATTGAATAATTATGACTACCTCTTTCATACCATAGTATGCTGAGATAAATTCTCACATGCTTGATATTTCTAGACAGTAGGGATCCAAGGCCTTTGGATTTATTCAGACCACTTAGGAACCTGCTGAAAAGAGAAAAGGGAAAAAAAGAAAAGGACACTTTTATTCTCCCAGGGAGAGAAAAGAGCATTTCTTTATATTGTACCTCGATCAAGAGTACTGCATCCAGCTGAGCCTAATCAAACAGAGAGAAATACGTGGCAGTGTTTGTGTGCAGAATACACACACACTCCAAGACACCGTATGAGGCATAATGCTTGCTGTCAGACTCTCTCACCCCTGCAGCATATTATTTCTTAAAACCCATTATATCTCATACAGATTCTGTTACTGACTTTTTAATTTATTTTTTTAAAAACTCAATGCACCTACACACATTTTAGAGATTCTTTAAAGAGTCAAGGCCTTCTTTCTGTCTCAGAGATGAAGCACTAGGATGACAGTCAGAAGACAGTTATTTCTTTCCCTATCTCTGATGTTGATTGAGTGTGTTACCTTGGAGGATTCAGCTTCTCTCCCTGAGACTCAGTTTCTAACATCAAAAACTGAATAAATACCAAAACTTCAACATGGATATTGGTAGATATTTATGTGAGATATTGAAAAGAACATGAAAACACAAGTAAGTTATAACACTGCCTCCTGCAGTTTCCAGTGACATCATCGCTCAATGATAGGAAATGGCTAGGCCTGTTTTGAAAGAGATAGAAATCTGGTTTTAATACTCCACAGTTGTTTTTCTTTGATTCTATGGATTTACACACTCCATGTATGAACTCAGGTAGGTTTTCAGCATCAACAGTATTCTGTACTGAAGACACACTGAATGAAGAAATTGTTTATAGGGTACCATTTTCTCTTGTTGGATGTTATTTAGTTCTTAAAATATGCATTTCCCGTGCATTTATTTTATGACATACCTGAGTTTATATATCTTTGAATAACCCCTTCATTTGCCTCCTATCTGGGCTGGAAAGCTATAATTTATTCAATAATTCCTTCTACAGTTTGTTACTTTTAAACCTTTTTCATCACACACCTTGTCATGTGAAAGACAGCTTTCCTTGAACTCTTTATACTGGATCAATCAGTCAGCATGGCCAGGGAAGACAAGACCCTTGTGCTCAACCAGCCTGTCAGCACCCTATTACGTAGACTCCACTGAACAGCCCACTGTATTGAAGTGTGGTTCAACTAATTTACTCAGGGTCATGCACCTGCACTTTTATTTGGAATATTGTCAATTTTGTCAACTCTGTTATCTACTTCCAGCTGCTGCTAGTGCCCTTAAAGGACTCACATTAAGCAGTTAAAAAAAAAAACAAAGTTAAACACTCTTTATTAACAAACACACTGGTAGTAGAAGACTGTGATGGGTTGCTCAGAGATTGCAAAAATTATCTTTTAGTGATATACAGACAAGCTCCTATCATCAATGAAAGCTAGCTGAAGATAATCATTCTTTGTGCACAGGATAAGGTTCTTACCTAATATGTGTCCCAAGGAAGGAGAACACAAGTTCAGGTTGACCAATCCCAGAAGTTATGATGTAGTCTTCTTTGACATCCCTCTCCATATATCTTTGAGGAAGGGGAAAAGGTAACCTTAAAGTTGATGTCAGTTCATCTTTAGGTGGAGTTTGACTGACTTTAATAGGCGCCTGTAAAGTAATATGCATTCTCAAGTTAATTAATCAAAATTCAGTTTTTGATTATCATCTAAATAATTCTTTGACTTAGTTCCCATTAGCTGCATTTTTTAAGATGAAATATAACCACAATACCTCTGTGTTGCTCAGTTCTTTGCTTCATATTCTGCAGTGTTCCTGCTCTCTGAGTGTGCAAACAGTTTGTCTCTGGTGAACTATAGCCAAGACATACACTCCTTTCTGACCTTTGCTTTTTGATCTTCTCCCCATACACCTCCAGACCTTTTTTAGTCCTGCTATAATGTTTTTCCTAGGAAGAATTATACACAATAATCAGTTGTGCATATACCACACATTTTGACAAAAAAGGGCATAATGAAATTTTCTATTTTGTTTGCCATTTTTTTTTTTTCATAGTAATTGATAGAATTACATTTATTTTCTTGACTGGTCTTGCACTGACGTGATATTTTCATGGAGTTGTGTGTTATGATCCAGAAATCTCATTTTTCAGTAATGATTGCCACCTGTTAGCCCATCACTGTTTGCACTAGGATTTGTCATTGTTTTTTACTAATCCTGTTCAAGTTCCAATTGTGTCTGATCCATAATCTCTACCAAGATCCTGAGATTCTTCTATGCCCAGTGACTCTCGTAATTCCAATGGGGATTTTATTGTATTTGTTGTCCCCCAGTGACCTCTTGGAACTATATTACTCTGTATAAGCAATTCACAGAGGGAAGGATTTAAATATTCAAGGCAGCTCCTCTGTGTTACCTTGGGAATAGCTAATTATTTGTACAAAAGGAAACAGTCCCAAAGAAAACAAGACAGACTGAAAGGATGCTAAATTTCATAGAATTCCTCTATATTTGGGAGAAAGATGTTTGTGGAAAAGTGGCCTAAAGTTTTCTCCACTGGCTATTAAGGACACTTAATGTCTTTTATGCATTCTTGTTCACCCACTTGATTCGGCTCAGTGAACAGAGCATTCAACCAAGTATTTATGAAGGTAAGACAAGGACTCCAACAAGAGCATCCATCATTTGAGGTAAATTCCCTAGTTAGTAAGAACTAGTAGTTCCAGAGTTTTAAGGAAAATCTATTTCTTTTTCTTATTTGGACAATACACTCTTTACTGAATCCAAGAAACTTTTGGATAAACTTATGGGCTAATAAGTTAAGATGCCATACACACAAAAAAGTGAGTATGGAATAATAAGAAAGTAAATGAGCATATGAAAAATAACTCCTCTGGAGTTAAAAGGGAAATAAGATATAAATATGAAAAGTAAAAGGATTAAGAAAAAAGAAGCTTTAAATTCCATCTGATATTTTAAGATTACTTGCAGCCACCAATAAGGCAAAATCTGGATTTTGTGTTTTCATTTCTGTGTTTTATATTGGAGTCACGATGAAGACTTTGCAATAAATGCAGTCTTGTCCCAGGGCATTGGGCCCCTCCATAGGCCCAGTGCTGAGATGTTGTCCTCCGGGTGCTTGTGACAGCAAGAGCAGGTGGAACATGGTTGCATGACAGCAGGAGCCGGACCTGGAGCTTTGGCAAGACCCTCAACACAAAGCACCTTCCCAGGCAGTGACCACCCCATGGCCCCTGGGAGCTTCAGCCCAGTGGGTGACCACTGGCAAGAAGTAACCCTCAACTGCACTGGCTCTTAACTGACACAGACCCTCATCAGCTCCAGGAATCTCCAGGAACCCCTGGGGATGCTTTCATGGCCCTTTCAATATCTTCTACTCCAAAACCTCCTAAGTAGATACCAGAGATCACTGTCATTGCACTTGATATGTACTGTAAGGTATGCAAAATACTCTGAGATTATCTACAAGGTGAAGCTCATTAAACATCATAGACAAGGACCAATTAATTTCTAAATAGTCATTGGGCATTGACAGGGTTTAGGCACAGACCTGTTTAAAACTGTGCAAACTGGAGCATATCTTGACAGCCTTATAAACAGGACTTCAGGTGTGAAAGAAATGCTAATGTTAAAAATGCAAAGGATGAAAGATTTTAGCTGGTTTGGAATGAAGTAGTAGGTTAGACAGAAAAGGAATAATGTCATAACTGAGAAATTAAGTGCTTGAATTCTATTTCAGTCATTTGAGGTATCTTGTTCATCTCCTGGACCCCATTTCTTTGGAAACTGATGAAAAAGATTAACTACAGTTACACTTCCAGGTAATGTTTATCTGTGAGATCTGTCTCTTCCTACAATGCTATTTACACATTTTCTGAAGTTTTTGAATAAACCCTCAGATTAATGCTGGGAATAGGCACCTTTAATCTGAGCACCTACACGTGAAGTTTTGCTTCTTTACTTGTTTTCTGTCACTGGCAAAATTGTGTTCTTTCTTATGTGATGATAGCTTTCATGGGCTTGAGAAAAAATTCTGTGTCCCACCACTTCATTGCACAGTAGCTGACAAGAAGGAGTGCTGTCAGACTGGGAAGAGTGCTGAGATGTGGTTGCTCAGCATCCTTGAGAGGTTCATACCTCTTTTATTATAGGTAATATAATATAACTTCAATTTAGATTGAATGTAGGTTGCCCAGATCCACATATGTAAGGTTTTATTATGGCTGGGACAGAGGAATCCACAACCTGCAGTGGTTCTGGATTCTGAGATTTATTAAAGAATCTTCAGGCTTTTACCCTGTTTGACTATCTCACACACTTGCTCTAAAAAGTGCTATGTTCACTAGCAGTCAGTTTCCCTTCCCCACAGAGAGATCCCTGCTGGCCAGGGAGGGCAGACAGACAGACAGATCTGGACAGCAGCTTGCAGTTTCAGCCCAAGCCCCTGGGCATCCCCCAACATTTAGCTCCACTCATCTCTGACCTCCAGGACCACACTCCAGTTCCAGTATCTTTGCTCCATTCACACAGAATCATTGAATCCAACCTCTGACTGACTGGTCACCACCACATCAAATACACCATAGCACTAAGTGCCACGTCCAGCTCTTTCTTGAATACCTCTGGGGATGGTGACTCCACCACCTTCTTTGAAGTCCATACCAATACTTAACAACCCTATCCATGAAGAAATTCTTCCTTATGTCCCAACTGAACCTTCCCTGGTGCAGCCTGAGACCATTTCCTCTTGTACTGTCACTGTTGCCTGAGATAAAAAGCAATAAGGCTTTTGTGTGATTCTGTGTGATTGTCAATGTGCACAAATACTTTGAAAAGAAATATGATTGTATTTATGTAACAGCAGCATGCCTCTGTATCCCTGAATCACCTGAACTCACCACGTTTTCAGACTCTCTTTTTATTTCTTAGACCAGTTCTCAAGAGGTCTTATTTTTAACACTTTCTTTCCAGAAGCCCAAACCCTGAGCTCTCCAACTTCATTAGTGTACGTACATATGCCTAGCTTCCTAACTGGTGTTTCTCTCTCATGTCTCTATTAATTGTAGGATTCAGGATGTGTCACTTTTCCTCAGTTCAAATGTTGTCAGGATTCGTGACCAATCCACAGTGGTTGCAGCTAGCAAGTTTCTGCTTGAAAATGCAAAACCTCAATTCCAGACAGTCACCCGTACACAGGCACGTACACTAAATTATTTGCTGCCTTTTAGCATTTACAGTTTAAGCCGTTTTTATCACCTACAACAGATTTAGACAGCTGCTTCTATACTAATCATGCCAGAGTGCCTTTGATGGCAATAGAGAGGAAAAATCCTTTTTAGGGTATCTCATCTACTTTACAAGTGCCATTTGAAGATGTCATGGACTGAGCGATGGAAATGCCAGTTGTCTTCATCTGTAAAGTAAAGGAAACACAAGGCTGACTTCCAGCAATCTTGTTTATGTGGCTTCTATTTTTCACAGCTGATTACAATGCAAAGATGTAAATATTTTTCTGCCTAGTTTGGAAAGACAAAGGGCTGGGATTTAAGCAGGTCTGATCAGGTGTGAACACAGCGCAGCATTGTGGGTGCCAAGAGAATGCTGAGGTAGAAAGGGGAGTTCATTGGTGCCTCAGGCTTCTTTACAGTCAGCAATGACTAAGAGAGATTGTTCTGGATCTCAGTTTTCCTTCTAAACATGTAAGAGCCTTACTTAAATCTTCTTGGTCCTTAAACTGCCTTTTGGAACTGGCTTGCCTGTTGGTTTTCTGTTTGAATTTCTTTTTTCAAACATGCTTTTTCCAGTACAATACTAGGAAAAAAATGACAACAGAAATGAACCAAGAAAATCCTCCTATTCTATTCTCTTTCATTAGGCACTGAGTTCATGATGCTGTATTCATGCATAACTATTTTAGGTTTGAGATTTTTTTCTTCTAAACTTTCAAACCAGTACAGACACCAAATAATTTGTATTATATTTTAAGTACACAATGGAGCATAGTGAACTGCAGAGTTTAAAAAAACTCCTTTTAGAACAATAAGCTTGTTCAAATAATTATGTGCATGCCTTTAGAAAGTATTTTTATATATAAAAAGATGAGAAAACCCACACTCCAGTAGAGGTATTTTGTTATTCCTTTTGACATTCATGTCCATTAAAGCAGCTTAAAATCAGACTGAACTTTTCTTTTGGCTTTAGGGAATGGCATGTGTACATTTTATTTTCCTGTTCTTCTTTGGAAACTACTCCAACGTCTACTTATTTAAAATTCAAGGTGCATTTACTAATTAGTGCCAGAGGAACTGTAATCTTAATAGGCCATAATAGGTCATATATGTCATACTGTTTTATATGCACCTAGGAATACATAAAAATGAGATTAATGGGGGGGGTTATATGTCAGATTTGATAACAGGTAAAATTGCTTAAACTTGGGACTTAATTAAAATACGTCACATGAAAACCCTATGTGCATCCAGAAGTCTAAGGGTGTCAAATAGCAGTCCCAAGGGAATATTTTACTACTCTATTTTCTTTGGTATATGCTCTAAATTGATTTCAGTATATTTAAACAGGTATTTTGTATCTGATATTTAATTCTCTGAATGTCTTTTGGATGGCATAACTTTTTAATATAGTAAACTAGAAAAAACAGACTCAAAATTATAAACTGCTCTTTGTTCTAATTGCTGTAAATTTATCATTTGGGCAGGAGGAATGAGAAAACATAATGTTATACAATTTTGTTCTGTAGAAATATAATAATCTGCATATATTACTGGCATGAGATGTTGTCTCTCTACCTTTGCAAATATTTGAGTTCATTTACTGGAAGCAGCAGGAGAGTCTAGCTTTTACTTTAGCACTCATGGGGCAAAATATGTGCTCCAAGTCAGCTGAAGGTGGGGAATGACAGTGTTATCTCCCCAAAGACTCTATTTCACATGCTTAATGCATTTGAGAGTCTGGGAGATGGGAAATTTGTGAATTTGAGAACAGATGTGCCTGATGTAGAGTGACATGTTCCAAAGCCATGGCTTCAGCTTTCTTCTTCCCTGCTCTTTTTTTTTAAGTGAATGTCTCCCATTCCAAGGAGGGGAAGCCATAGCGTTTCCTGTGGGCTGCAGGGGGTTCCTGAGAAGTGAGCATATCAGAACTATAGTTTTTCAAAACTTTACAATCTAAAGACAGATTTTATGTGCCTTCACTGTGAAGGTGACCTGTCTCAGGTTGTCCTGGCACCACCTCAAAGATATGGCTGTTCAAAGAAAAGACCTCTGCATGTGTTTTAACATGAGTAACACTAGATCCCTCCAGGGTTTATTGTTAAAGTACTTATCATGGTGGCTGAAATGTTTCAGAATTGTACTCTGACTCTGGATCTGTAGACCATTAGCGTGAGCATTAAAAAAACTCTACCCACCAGAGATAACTTTATGTTGCCATTTTGCAGAGTCTTAGAAGGGATGAGCCATGTTAGGTCATCCAGAAAATATTTCTTCCAAAGCAGGAATTCTTTTCTCACTAAACTTTCCAACCCTAGCTGTACTTTACATCATCTCCTGTTTTAAACGTTTCAAGAGAGAGTTTCTTCTTGTAATCTGTGTCACATTCTTACCTCAGTGCAATATGGCAGTATGCAGTGAAGAGAAATCCCATAGATGGTTAAAAGAAAGTGTTCTTTCTTGGGAGACAATAAATTAATTTTTTCTAATTCACTGTTGGGTATATTGGCTCAGTGTAATGTTTTCAAATTTTCAAATGCAGCTTTTAAAGGAAAAAAAATTAAAAGCAAATTTTTATGTTTATTTTTAAGAAGTATATTTAATAAAAACTTTTCATGAATCTGGAAATGATGAGGTTTTGTCTGTTCATACTATTAATTTTTACAGAAAGCACCTAAACCACCTGGAATTACTTTTTGTACTGTATAAACAATGACATTCACAAAGACGAGAAACCTAAATAATCTATTATCCAAAGGATAAGGCATCAAAGGGAAAATGAAGAGAAATAGACAGCAAAAGGCAAAAAATTTAGAAAGAAAGAGATGGAAGTGTATTTCGGAAAGTTTTTGAAACTTTTTGGCTTGTTTTAAAAAATGAAAACCCTTTGGAAACATGCTACTGATAGCTATTTCACCACTCCATACTTTGGCACAGAAATACGTGCAGAATCTGCTTATTGCAGTAAAGAAGTATAGTGCTGCCTGAGATGTTCAGCATTTCTGAACTAAAAACCTGCAGTTTCTTTCTTTTCACTTTAATTCTGTAATGTAGATTTGTTGAGTAGATGCTTATATTCTCCATGTACATATATAAGAAATAAATTACTTTAAAAATCTAAACACTCTTATTACCCTTTCAGAAATATTAAACTAAATTATGTCCCCAGCTATGTCAGTGTAACTGGCTTTAGCTCAACACAAATGGTCAAAATCATGCTTGTGTAAATAAGAGATGTTGGCTCAATCACTTCAAAGAAATGGGACTGGTAAAATTAACAGTGTCTTTAGAACTAATTAAAATTGCTTTTGCATGCTGCTAATGTACGTTATCTACCACAATAGCTGCAATCTACCAGTGCTTCAATGGCTGTCTTCCTATTTTTGAATTTACAGCATTGATCTGAATCTCTACTTCCAGTCCTTCCTGAAAACTAGGTGTTGCAAATGTATAGCTGGAATTTCACCCATTTTTAGATCTATTCCTGCAAATTAATAGCTTAAATTTTTGTAATCTTCATATTAATGTTAAGTATTTGAAATAAGTTCCAATGAGACCATTGAATACTTTGCCTTGATTTAACTTTATGCTATATCACCATAGCTAATCCCTACTAAGTTTCAGTTTGAATTACAGCTCCTATATCAATACTATATTCATTAAGCTTTGTTCCTTTTACCAGGGCAAGATTTTGCAGTTATTAGCCAAAATTTTGTTAAGAATATAACTATTCTATGGACAAATATGCCAACAGGCTACACTAAGAACTTCTATCAAGAACAGACTAGCAGATATTTTCTGAAATGCTGGGCAGATAATTTGGCTTCATAACATTGCTGTTGGCTCAATCAGACAGCCATAAGACTGAAATTTTCCTCATTTTCTCTATGACTTCAAAGTTAATTATTAAGAGCATTCTCATTTCATCTGTTATCTCACAAGTGAATATTTGGTATTAGGATAACAAATTTTCTTTGAGTTATATCCTGATGGTCCTTTTTGCCCAGAAACTTTAAAGACATTACTCTTGGTCATATGTATGATTTCCTGGTATGGTTTATTATATAGATTGGCTGAATATTGGTTTGTAAATGCTTTAAAAGTGCTATTCTTTAGCTGCAGAATTTTATATTTTTGAGGATCTAGTTGGATTAAGTGTCTTATATTTATGAAATATATTGAAGATATATACAGTAAATAATAGTAAAATACTTCAATTTTCCACACTTTTCTATTATATTAGAGATGGAAAAACCTCCTACAAGAATCATAAATCAGTCTACTTTTAATTTATATCTCATGCAGAATACGGCGCCAAATGTGATTATATTGTTTATAAGTCTGCCACTGTAGCTGCTTGCTAAGCAGAGCATAAAATTAAAACTTACATTTCTTGTTTTAAAATTGCTTTATAGAAAGATTTTTATTAGTATTTATTGCACTGAGATAACTATTTTCAGAGATAAAAATCATAATGATCTTTATTTAATGTATTACATTCAGCCAGCTCCTTACAGAAGACCTAGGAGGAGACCTTGGGTCCCTTTGACTGCTGTCAGACTAAATTTCCTACAGGCATTAACCAGGTAGTTAAAATTATTTTAGTATGGCTATGTCTTTCATTCTGAGATGTTCTTATCAAATTGCTAAATGCCAAATTCAAATGGTTTAGATTTGTTCACAGTAAAAAGAACCACACTGCTCCTCTGATCAACACTTTGAACAGATCACTGAGTCCTGCCAAAAATACTTGACCTTGTGAATCGTGTGTGGACAATTAACTTATTCTACCTATTCACATCAGGTGAACTAGTAAAAAGACCATTATTGTCACGTGTACTTTAGAACTATATGTGTATGGTCTTTACCTGCATGTAGTATTTCCATCTACAAAGACATAATCCTCAGATCTCCCTCTTTTTTTGTCTGTCTCCCTCAGGCAATTTCATGAAGCTTTGATTAGTCCCTCTTTCTCTGGAAATCTTCCTTTGCCCCATAAGGAAAGGAATTTTAGATAAGAATAGTAAAAGAGAGTAAGAAGATATATGTTGAATAATCAGTTTTCCTAAAGAGAACTATCAAATTGACTATCCTTTACAATAAAATAAACATATTTGACCGTCTTTTAAAATTAAAGTTATCTTTCNNNCAAAGTTAATTGTTGCAGTAGCAGGAGGGAGACATGGCTGGGACCCTGATCCTGTTCTATACCACCTCACATCATCGCTGGGGGAGGGGAAAGGGACTGTCTGCTCTAGAGAAGGGGCTCCTTTTTGTCTTGAAAACATTTCATCTCTATTGTCATGAAAACAGCCATCTGGTATTTGTTTATTGTCAGGCTCT